>NQII01006244.1:27030-42995 GCA_002778355.1 Clitarchus hookeri | reverse complement strand
GCGGAGTTTAGAAGAAAGGGGGAGGGAGCGGGCCCAGGAAGAAGGAAGCGAGATACGGGCCAGGGCATCCCCGAGTAACATACTATCACACAGCGAAAGCAGGGGACGAACGAGAGAGCAGTGCAGAACCCCGCGATGCCAAGGCACGGGATTATATATAGTACAGTGCCGCAACTGCCCGCGNTTAAGTAGTAAATTGGCCCTTTAGACACCAGTATAAACACTTTCTACCAAGCGGCAGCTTTGGTGCTTGTCAGATTTGTGTATACATATGTATACATAATATGTAGCCATGCATTTATCATTACATATTAATGCAAATTTCCATTAGTCTCGTTATTATGTTTTTTTTGCTCCCGATTATTGGTAATCCCGTTAATGTGAATATCCCGATAATTCATATTTAACATTCAGTCCCTTGACAATACGAATTATCGGGATTCTACTGTATACAATGAGGAGGGACAGTGGCTTGAAGGAGGAAGATTTATAAGACAGAAAAGGATGGAGAAAGAATATAGGACAACCGCTGAAGAATGGAAAAACCTTTAATCATAGATGAAGCGATACATGTTTATGGTAAACCCCTGTGATTTATCCAAAAATTAAATTAAAGTTCAATTGTGATTTAGCTAGTTTAGATTTGCTTAACTAATATTGAAATTTGACTTTCGGCTCCCATTGGTTGCGCGTTGACTGTTAGTTGAACTTGCTCCAGGCGAATGCAATGCTGGCAGCTGGGGCACATGAAGGTAGGAGGCACCAAGACAGACTGTTGAACCAAATGTCACAAGCTGCCTTTAATATGGAATATTGTACATCGATTTATAAGCTTTTTCTTTATTATTAAACAGTAGAGGGATTATGGGAACTTTGGCACATCGGGACCAGGGACCTGAGTGTCGGAGCTGTTTGTGCTCTATTCCGGTCAGCCGGTGGCCATAATGAACCCATGTGACCTTGACTTTGACCTTGGCCCTGGTGGCCTTTGACCTTAAAACCCAATAAAAATTAAAGTAAATTATGCCTTGTTTTTCTTCAAGTTTTAGTGAGCCATGCATACATTAGAGTTACGATGATCATAGGATACCTTTTCCAAAGCTGCAAGTATCCAATATGTTTTTCCATCACAACGAACAATGAATAAATTTGCTTTTTTTTTTCTCATGTTTTATAATATTGTATACTTTTTGAGAGAAAATAAAAAAAATACTGAAAATCGAAATTTTTTTTCCTTTCAGCAAACATACTTTTACCATTTTGCCATGTGTGTTTTTTTTGGCAAACAAATTAGCACATATGTTTTTTATAGGGAGTGCGTTAGGGTGAAGCAGATTGTGAATGGAAGGTGCAGGGACTTCTAAACATATCTTACTTGTGTGCTGGCTTTAATTTTGTTTCAAAGGTGTTTGGAATGTAAGTGACAAGCGTTTTATTTTTTTAGGAATGTTCACTGTTCGCCCCCATCAGTATGTTCTGTTTGTCCCCACCAGTATGTTGTCTTTTTTTTTTCCTAAATCAGTATGGTAACAGGTATATTAGTTTCGTAAATCAGTATGGTAATGGATTTTTTCCAACAGTATGGTAACGTGTATATTTTTCTCAAGTGTCGAACCTGGACCCTCTTGTCAGTGTGCCTTGTGCGTATTCTTGAATGGGCTAGACAAAAATGTGTGTTTTTTTTTAAAGTGTGTTAAAAGTTTTTATGATAAAACAAATATGCATTCGTGAATTCTTTTTGCAACATATTAAAAGTTTTACATGATAAATGAATAAGCAAGCAATCTGTGTTGGAATAATAAATTTTACGTAGCTAGCGTGAAGCCACCACTGTAGGTGAGCTGCTCGCCTACTTTCTCAGGTTAATTAATTTTTTAAAATAATTAATACATTCATACACATGGAATGTATCATACATTGTTTTAGTGATGGCTAGAGTCTCGTTGAAGATTTTGATTTTTTTGTTTCTTTAAATTATAACAAAACATAGGTACTAAAAAAAAAATTTCTTACCAACAGTATTTTATTAACTCAAGTAAGACATAAATCGAGATAAAAAATGTATTTTTTAAAATATTTATTTATGCGCACGCATCACAATATTATTATTGTTCTTCTGCATAATAGAAGGAACAATTACTTGTTTTTTTTTTTTTTTTTTTTTTTACACGTGTTTCTATTCTGAGTGTTGGAGAGTATTACACACGATATATGTTTTTAATGTGCCATGGGTCCTCGTAGTTTTATTTAAATGTACCACAGGTTATAAATCCACAGTCTTAGGGTGTCAGAGTTGCACAGAGCACAGAAATATCTTTGATTTTTTGCACTCGTGAAGTCTTGTGGCGTACGTCTCGACGAGCTGTCGAAACGGCGGGCAGCGGCAATGCTTGTGAAGTTCTACAAAGTTTGTTCCGATGGGGCGTGCATTGCGAATCGCCGACTGTTGGCGTCTCCCAAACACGTACACAGGGTAATAGGGAATTATGGCAGAGTCCAGCATTGTCGGAATTTTTCGGACGGAATATTTCCCTCGTCCCACCGAATTGCGTTTCGTACGTCTGTTGCATGGTGCGGTCGAGATGCATCCATGGACACGGTGGTAAAAAAAGTGAAAACTTTGGTTTTCTCGTTTTCGTCACTGTACGAGATGGCAATCTGCTTGATGGTATAAGAGTCCAACGAGCGAAAACCTTGGATGTTGCAAAACATTTCATACTATTTTCGTTGCATGAATAAAGTTTTTTTACAAAGTCATTAAAAAAAAAACTTAATCGAGGTCCATCCACGTCGGGCAGCTGTGTTCTGGGTTGGTTTCCTCGCCAGGTATTGCTTCCTAGTAAATGTTTTGAAGGGGAGCATCTTGCACGGATACAGTTTGCGAGTAGCTTGCATGGGTACGTCGTCTTCTACGAGGAGGGCGTCTTTAGCGGGGACGTCGTTTTCCAGGGGCGCAGACGTCGCGAGGGCTGCTCGGCGGGTCTTGCACCAACCCCTGCGATGCGGCATGTCGGGAACCGAGGTGGTGCAGCCCTCTAAACACTCCTTGCATGGGAGGCAGTCCCGTATGTCTTCGTCCTGCTGCAGGTAGGTCGGCAAATACTTGAATACGGTCGAGATTTCGTAAGGTGCGTAGACCAGGAGAAATTATTTAGGCAAGTACGGTGACTCGTCCCATTTCTTCAAGGCACTAAGCGAGCGCACCCTTTCAAATGCCAAAATGGTCGAAAGGATTTAATGGCAGCTCGGACAACACACATACATTTCTAAGAGCTAGAAAAATGATTGCTCGAGAGGGCTAGGAGTGCATCTTATAAAGAGTTTTTAATGGGGGGAAAAAATAGTCCGCCCTCACGATTAAAGTAGGCCGCCGATTGGTCGGAACGAATTTTTCCGAAAACACCCGAGTAATTAGTCAATAAGAAACATTGGTGGAGCAATTAAATATATTGGGAGGGGAACCGACTAATTGGTCGAACGGAGGCTTCCGAACATACCCCAGTAATTCGCCAATGAGAAACATTGGTGGAGCAATTACATATATTGTAAGGGGGTGGGGTAATTGGTCAATTAAATATATTGAAAAGGGTGTGGAGGAGGGGGTCAGTCTTTTGCTGGGCATGGTGCTGGGGACAGCACCAGCAGTGTAAAACAAATGACAAACGAAATAACCATGATGGCGGTCGAACGAAGCTGATAAACAAACTCCAGTAATGTACAAGCAAATGACAAACGACAAAGTAAGATGGCGGATGGTGGCTGTGATGCCCACAAAGATGGTGGATGGCTGCGCCTACTAATAGGACGGACTGCTGCATCTATCACGATGGCAGATGGTGGCTGTGACGCCTACCAAAATGGCGGACAGTGGTTGTGAAACGTACCATGATGACGGAATGAGTATGGGTGAAAAAGGGTAGGGGGGAATCTCCGGAAATTTAAGTATTTAAAATACATTTTTTAGTTATTTTAAATATTTTTAAATATAATTTTTAATATACTTTTTGGGTTTATTTTCAATTTTTTGGATTCATTTTATTTTATTGGTTTTCAAAGTCAAAGGTCACCGGGGTCAGGGTTACCTGGATCCAAGATGGCCGCCGGCTGACTGGAATGACAGCACGAACTGCTACGGTCCTCGGTCCCGATTTGCCAAATTCCTCATAATTCCCCTACTTTAAACTTACGTTAACATTATGCATATTTTACTCTTAGCATTTCTGTGATTTGGGGTTTCCAAGGCGCCAGTCGCCTCCAAATCGAGAGGAGGCAGGTTTGAATCCTAGTCAAACAGAGTTCTTCGGTTATTTAACATGAAAGGAAAGTATTTTATAAAATGTATGGTAGTATGAAAGGGAGCAATTTGATATGTAACCCACGTGCATGGCTTAGAAGTGTGAAAGCGGAGAACTTCCACGAATCAAATGTTCCCTATAGTTTCCTTGAATAATTCAGATAATGGCGATGCATTACATTTTTTTATAATATGTATACAATTATACAAATCGGATTAATAGTTATAAGAATAAGTAAATACTAAATTAAAAACGTACTGTAACGTCGTAAAATTTGGCCACATACAGATTTTAATTATTTACTTTATGTATTTGCAAGATGTAATCTGATGACATCGATACTATTTTTCATTAGCACGTTAATTATGCTAATTTAAATGTAATTTCACTGCTCGTTTAATTTTTAGTTTATTTTTATCGTAAACACATTTATATGTCTTCCCAGTCTGTTTTTCTAATGTGTTTAGAAGGCCCTAGTATCTGAGCAGTTATTGATCTGTTGCCGTAGTAACTAAGTGACATGATGAGTAATTCTTGCCTCTAGTACTTTGGTGATTGGTCATTTTTAGACTGCGTTATTTAATTAAGTGTTTGAAGGGAATTTATAGCCATCTTGGTGTTCGAAGGCAGGTCGCTAACCCGTGTGGGTTCAGCACGCAGGGTTTTAATTTAGTTTTACTATAAGTATCCGATTTCGAACCTCGATACAGGCCGTCTCGAAGGAGACGACGCGAGGCGAGATTTAGGGAGAAGCAGCCTGTATCGGTCGCCGTCCGCATATATTTTTTAGGTAATTAGTTCGGGCTACCGCGGTGTGCTTAGACGCGCAGGAAATGTAATAGCACTACAGGCCCGAGAGCCTGAACAGCGAAACCCACGATGAGAAGTCCTATTGTATATCCAGGGGATGCGACTGCCGGCAACGAGATCGCCAAGAACGTAGAGAACTTAATAATTCTTCGTTTTAAATAAACTAATCTGCTAATTCTACGAATTATTTTACTAAGTAGCAGAGACGAAAGTTTCTTTTCAAGTTGAACTGAAGCTTATTTAATTTAACTACGGATACCATGGCATGTTTTGTCGTTTTGCTTAAAACACTGAGCTAGTCTGGAGCAGAGAAACAAATTAATTAAATTTTATTTTTCTGGAAGTTTGAAATTTTAAATTGCCAGGCATAAAGTAAATGGAACACTTCAGTAACGAGAGAGGCAAATGATGCTGAGGCCACAAATAAAATCTAGTCAGCAATTTGATTACTCTATTCCTGTCTAAATTAATCTGGTTATCAGAATCCTAATTAAATTTCACATTTTCCTTGCAACGTCTCTGCCGTGTAATTATTTCAGTAGCAAGTAGATGTTGGTCCTAGTGCTATTTTTTTGTGTTTTACAATTGACGAGTTGTGTTATTATGAGTGTTCTTCTGTAACACAGAAGTTCCTACATCTGTTATACTTTGTGTGTCTACACTGCATTCAATATCCACACAAACCCTCTTAGACGTACGAGTGTATACAGTCATACGTATACCGGAGAGGTTACATAAATCTGAGTTTCTCATAACTCTGGCGTCGTACGTGGGGCAAAAATATCTCCATCCTCGCGCGTTTGCGGTACGTAACGAAGTTATTACAGTACACTAATGGATATTGGTGTTTACTTTTTATAACAAAGTGGAACAGGACAACTTCATCCTTAGATACTGCACTAGACAAACACCAAAGAAAAAGGGGGGGGGGNAGAGAAGGTAAGAAGTATAGGAAACAACAGTTATTCACACAGTTCTGTGTTACAGTTCTTAGAACACAGTCAGGTAAATCACAAGTGAGAGTATGTCAAAATGATATTGTGTCGATTCTGGGTGTAAATAAAGATAGGGTGAAGAGAATAATCAAATATCATATAACTAAAGGAAGATCCCATGAGGAAAAACGAGGTGGAGACAAAAGGTCTCCAAAAAACCTGCTGTTCGTAAATACATCTGCTCATTGGAATCTGTTGAATCTCTCTACTATAGATCACAGGACACCAAGACATATTATTTACCAAGCCACTTATCTAAAAAAAAAAAACTTTGGAACGGCTTCAATACATTGCAAGTGAACAAAATGTGGCCATGAAAGTCTCTTACGAGTTCTTAAGTGCAATATTTATTACTGAATTCAACATTAGCTTCAAAAAACCAGCCTCCGATTAGTTCTCAGCTTGTCTTTAATTAGGAACAATAATTAAGTTGGACACTACACCAGAACCAAATAAATATCTGATGTTTGAAAGTAGAACCCATCAATTGAGAGCATCACCTTCCAAGAGTCTCTCCGACGTGAAGAATATCATGAAGTTACATTGTCGTTTGACTGCCAAAAAAAATATGGTGTTAGCCAAGCTCCCCACTACAGCAAGCAACTGTACCTCTATAATCTCACAGTTTGCAAGGGAACCTCTAGGTACAAACAAGATAAAAGTAACACATACATTTACAGTTAGATTGAAAATGAGGCTGCAAAGGGATCAAATCAGATTGCTTATGCTCTCTATGACAGATTACAAAACACTGATATGGAGGGATCACCACAGTTCGCCTCTTTGCCGACGGCTGTGGTGGTCAGAACAAGAACTCCATCCTCGTTGGAATGACTTGCACATGGCTTACAGTGGTTCACATGGCTTACAGTGGTTCGACCTGATGTCGAGAAGGTAATCATAACCTTCCCAATTCCTGGTCATCCGTATATTCCACCAGACCGTATTTTCGGGCGTATCGAGAA
Source organism: Clitarchus hookeri (assembly GCA_002778355.1). NCBI lineage: Eukaryota > Metazoa > Arthropoda > Insecta > Phasmatodea > Phasmatidae > Clitarchus > Clitarchus hookeri. Next base: position 35,930 of record NQII01006244.1, on the reverse strand, counting down.
ATATGTAAGAAATATTGAGACACTTGTGAAGACTGAAGAGTATGTAGATATATGCGGAAAGCATGGCACTGTGATCAGACCTGGGAGTTCATCCAGATTCTCTTTCTACAACTGGAAAGAATCTGTTGGTATCGTTGTTATCATGGCATTTTCAGTTTGCCAAATGCAAAAGATTTATAGTGACATGTTCTTCTACGACATACCATAACATACTCGTGAGAGGTGACCGAACAGTTCTATAAGACATACGGAAAAACCCGTGGGATATGCAAACGAGGCTTGATAGCTGAAACATAGTACCTGAACGATTGGATGATGATATCAAAATCAAGCCTTGCAAATTAAATGGCATTGACAAACTCCTCTCAAAACTGGAAAACCAACTCTGACCTTGATTTTTATGCTAAATTTATGAACAATGGTGCTGTTTAAAAAAAAAAACCTTATTGAAGGAAATAGCGATGACGACGACTCAGGATATAAAATGTGTGTTTTATGTCTATGAATCAGTGTAATTTGTTAAGTGTGAAATGTTGCTATATTAAATTTTTGCAATAGTAAAAATTAATCTGATTGTGAGTTTTACGCAAACTTTATGTCTCATATAAATAAGCCATGGCCATGTTTTTCTGAACATGGCATAGTTAGACAAAACTGGACACCCCTTGGGTTGGCAAACTGGGATAGTATCCTGTTTTATCCATCTGTTTTGTTTATGCACTTCGTTTTGCCCAACTTGTGTTGTTTTATTTTTATACATTGTTTGTAATTCTATATCTAAATGTGTGGGATCTGTTCTTGTGTTTCAGATTGGCTCCTAAATATGGGAAATACGAAAGAATATCTGAACTTCAGTCATGGAACGAGGAGAATATGCGACAAGCCATTAATTCTGTACCGGAAGAGGAAATGGGATACCTCAAAGCGTCTAGTGAATACGGAGTTCCACGCAGTAGTTTATTGGCTAGAGTTACGAAAGTGGAGAATGGAAAGTCTCCATTGAGACTTATGTCGATAAAGGTAGGCCCTAACCATTTTTTATCTATAAAATAATATGTATACGCTACATAAGATAAGATCCAAGTCAGCTAAGTTAATGAAACTTGGATCTGTGGTTTATCAGTTAGTTACTCTACCGCCCAACCAGCTAACTTATAGGGGGCGATGCACAAGATAAGGACGGAGTAGTATTATAATAAATATGCTTGGAAAAACACACTATGTGTACCATGTCACTTATGTTCTTTATTCTGACCACTTGCATAGGCTTTACGTTCTGCTTACTCCTGTGTCTAATATTGTGGTCTTAATTGCAGGTCTGGGTCGCTACAAGTGAGTGTCCACAGATGCCGAAGAGCAGGAATTGGTGGAACATGCCCTTGTCACGAAGAGTCTTCTTTTTAGGTTATCGCTCGACGATCTTCGAAGACTTGCGTTTGTACTGGCAGAAAGGAATGTAATTCCTCATTAGTTCAGCAAAGTGAAACAGATGGTTGGTAAATCATGGCTATATTCATTTCTAAATAGTCATTCAGAAACTCAGTTTGCATTTTCCAGAAGTCACATCTATTGCTAGAGCCGTTGGATTCAAAAGAGCTGTGATAAATAATTTCTTCTCATTGCTTGAGGTCAAATATTTAATGTGGATAAAACCAGCATCATGACTTTCAAAAAAAAAAAAAAAAAAAAAAGCAAATGCTTGGGGTTGTGAGGAAAGAGGCAAGTAGGTGAACGAGGTGTCTTTGTAACAGTATAAACCTGCATGAGCGCTGCAGGCTATTAAATGCGTACTATGTTTGTATTCCCTCGACAGAGAGTAAAACCCCAACTTTTGGATGATTCACCTCCTGGAAATACTGCAGCTTATCATCCTTTAGGATGGATGCAGAAATCCATCTTTTTAATTTGGCTTAAGAATTTCATAGAATTTTCTCAGCCTACAAAAGAGAAGCCAGTATTGTTGTTAGACGGACATGAAACTCACCAAAATATCGGGAGTTGCTGGAAATGGCACGAGATAGTAACGCGATTTTGCTCTGCTTCCCACCACACACCGCCTGCAGCCGCTTGACGTTAGTTTTATGGCTCCTTTGAGCACATACTACTCTTCTGAGGCCCAAAAGTGACTACAGTTGCACCTAGGAGGAGCAGTGACAATTAACCAGATAGTTAAACTGAACGGTGCAGCGTCCATGGAAGCAGCGAGCGTCCAGACTACTGTTGATGGCTTCAGGAAGACAGAGACGTCTTCCCGGACCGGATGTTTGCGCCTGCAGAAACAACAAATAGGCCGTTTGATGCAGATAGGCAGAAGGAGCAAGAAACACCACAATCTTCAACTACCTTTGAACCTACAATCGCGGCTGCACCGCGAGCTACAGAGGTGTCTACAATGCAGCCACCTAGCGCACCTGCTCGTCAGCCTACTCCGTCTACCTCGTCTCACTTGGTTGCCAACTGGCAACATAGTACTTCTACTTCTGCTCCTAGCTCACCATCCAATTTTACGGTATCTCCGAAGGACATTCTCGAAATTCTCCAACAAGGCCAAGGAAATACAATGCTAACGACAGAAGGCGAGGCAAAGCGGCCATATCAACTTCTTCGCCTTACAAGATTGAATTCGCAGAAAGTGTTCAGGATAGGGTTGCAAAAGTTGAAAGCATAAAAAGGAAAAAAGAAAATGGCACCTAAGTGTTATTCTGCAAGTAGGAAATCTAAAGAATGCACCTCCAGACACCACAAACGATCGAAAGACTCTGCCAAGAAACCAGCAGAGTTGCATGTTGACGACAGCAGTCTAGGGTGGGGGAAGCGAGAGTGTTCCGAGAACCCTCCGGTCAACGGCAACGTCCTTTACGTTTCTTAAATGCGAAAATCTTGGTTACCTTGCCGGGAATCGAACCCGTTTCGCCTTAGTGGGAAGCGAGTAGTCTGAATATTACACTACCGCGATCCCCAAAAAGAAATCGATTTCACTTTTAACGTGGCGTTGACATGGAACTGCATTACTCAGCTTGTTACCAACTCTACTGTACGCTTTTCACATGTGGGAGTCGTGCCGGACGATGCCGCTGGTCGACGGGTTTTCTCGAGGATCTCCCGTTTTACCCCGCCCCTTTTATTCCGACACTGCTCCATACTCATCTCAATCACCCTCATCGGCTCTCAAGCCTTCTCTTTACTTTACGCACTGCAGCGTTTGCGCACGTGGATTCAAGGACAGGCTTTTTTTTCTAAAGTTTAATGTTAACAGTGCCCAAGCATGTGAATCAGATCTAGCATCCTAATGTTCTGATAATTCATTACTAGGGACATCTGATTTTCGTAATAAGAGTTCCAGACCGTCTAGATGTAGACATTCTACGTGCCCACCTGCAGTTCTCCTTCAGTCGGTGCTTGCTTTTCTTTGAGAAATGTGCTTGACCGAACCAGCAGTATTAGGTTACGACAGCACTGACTTTAATTAATTCGCGGGTGGGCACGCACAGCGTTTGAAACCACCGGTTTGGGAAAGTGGGTCTGAGCTAAGTGTCTCAAAATACTTATAGACAGTTACTCTTTTCACAAAATTCGGGTGTCCTTATCTATTACAGTTCTTGTTGTTGAAGGAACTGCCCGTTATGCAATGTAAACAGAATGATATGTGGCAAGAATTATATTTTATAGCTTCTAATATTTGTAAGGGTCGCGAGAAGAAGTTTTGTGGATATTGCTCTCGGCGTTCAACACTTTGCGGCCTACACTTGATTATATGTCGGATTAATTTACTATAAATTTCCGTTGCCGTCGAAGACCGAACACGTCAGAGTAATTTTCGTTGTTTCACTGCTGGGGTTTTAATAACGGATTTCAAAAGAACTCTACACTGTTAAAAATTGCCGTATACAGAAATGTACAGCAAATATACGGAAATGCAATCTATAATCACGAAAAATGGAGTGAAGTCCGTAAATGTAAAATACGGAAAATATCCGTATTTCCCATAGCTTCGGGCTTCGGGTACGAACAATGCTGAGTACACACGAAGCTTTTTTCGCCACTGTAACCACAAATTATCGTTTCTGCGGCAGTTAATGGTTATCCACGCCACTGGGACCTATTCTTTCAAACACTAAAATGTAGCATCAGGCATCTGTAACATTCAGTATTACTTAATTAAAATACACTAACTTTAATAGAAACTGAAAAAAGTTGCTTATGTAGCTCTAGTACAAATACAAATGTTATACTACCAACACCAAGTAAGAACCGTATTTGAGGGGTTAGAGTTGTGTACTTGTAACTTTTTGACTCGGATTCAAATCTTGCTCTTTATTAAATAAGTTCTGGATTTTTTAAAACAAGCAGATAACGCACAATTAAAATTATGCACAAAAATATTAAACAACTCGTGAAATGTAGATTTTATATAATCGTACACTGTCAGTAATTACTATGAATCCGAAATTATGACGCAAAAACGAAGAATTTGTGCAAAAGGGGCGAAGCCGAGCCTTAAGGCGCCCGTCTACCTGGAACTTTTTCCCACGTTTAGGCCGAGAAGCGCGGGAGTGATAAGGGCGACACTGCCACGCGCATCAAGTACGCCATCGCCGCTAAGCGCAAGGATCTGTACTGGCGTGCAGTGTTCTCGTCGTGCTGCGTGTACCTATGGGACTTTCAGCGGTGACCATATAATTTTATTAGTGGGAAGTCTTTAGGAAGGTTCAGTGCAGGCGCCTATAGTAGTTTTGTATGTATCTGATGCGTGCATTTTGAGCTACAGCGCCTTGGAAAGGCCGTTTTTAGTGGTTTTGGAATACTCTGAACTGATGTTTCTAACGTACGTGATATTTTGAAAGTACTTAACAGCTCTCGTCTGAAGTGTGTGTGCTTTTCGTAGATCAGCACGTTGGACGCACGCTTAATAGTTTCGTTGAAAAACGTGTATTTTGAACACTCTGCAACGCAGTTCAAGCGCCAGCTAGACGGGCGCCTTAAGAAAGTACTCCAGCATTCGTTTGGAATGATTTAGAGAAACCGTGTATAACTGAAATCAGGGTGGTTAGACCGGGAATCGAACAGCGGTCGTCTCGAGTGCCAGACCGAGGAATTCTCGTTTGGAATGCCGCTTAGAGATATCGGTCGTTATCAGCGACAACACTACTGAAGAATGCCGATATGCCTGTTGTGCGGGCGGATCGCAGGTCGAGAGTCGGTAGATACAGTAGCGCAGTGGGGCAGTCCCTGGGAGAACACTGCTCAAGCCACACTACACGGTGGTTCGCGGGAATCGTCCTTGCAGTTGCCGTTTACAGGCGGAGTTGGCACACCTGCGCTATATACCGTCTGTGGATTAGTTTAATTTCCTCCGTTTATGGACGAGAGGTGCCGCTGGCGGCCTTGAGAACTGCTTTCTGCTGGAAAAAATATAACCAGGTACGTCTTCGGTCAACATTTTCATTATTTTCTTCAGGTTTGATGGGAATGCCGAAACTGAGGAATTTTCGGTGTTCAAATATTAAAATACAGAGTTATATGTGTATGTTGGTATGAGTGTATGTTGTATATGTGTATGTTTGAATGTGTGTATGTTAGTAAGTGTGTACGTTGGTATGCCAGTATGTTTGCATATATATATGCATGACTTTATTTTTTTGAGCTTATCATCGAAGAAAGCCCCTTTAAATTATATCAGTAGAATTCTATATTAAAGTTTTTGTTTTAGTGATAAATTATATATATATATATCCGCATGTTTCACTATATATATATATATATATAGTGAAACATGCGGAGTAATCAAGAGTCAGTAAGCGTGTTCAATAGCCACCTATGGACACTAAGAACGACGAACAGTAGAATAGTAGGGTAGCCAACCTTTGAAGGCGACCAACAGTATATTAAGTACATTCGATAGCGCCACTGTGCCATCAGTGCGGGAGATTCTAATTTTACTTCAGCCAGTCCAGCAAAAACCTTTCCAGTCAGCAGTTTAGCACAAAAAATTTGTATACACTATATGTTGGTAATGTTATTTATGACAAAATTCACAATAAGGGTAACACAATATAATATATCAATGGCAATAAGTGGGGAACTGACAACACTTAGAGGCTTAAAGCCAGAATGTAGTTCTAGATATGTTACTGGCCCTTTAAAAATGAAAATATACGATTTTTCATTAGTCCATTGCTGGTATTTTAAGGATCTGACAAAAACACCACAGGTCATGAACACCACAGGTCATCAACAATAAATTCAAAAGAAGAAAAAATATAAAATTCTTTGTTAAATGAGTAAACCAACATGATAACCGATGAATCTAGTTACGCAAGAAAAGGCACTTAATTGTAAAACAGTCAATTCGCCACACTCTTGGCACTAGCTAGCAAATAAAAACCGGTATGTGGAGTAGATGGCTGTGTTGTGAGTACCGCGCTGTACAAATAGGGCTTAAGCGATTGGAAATACAGCAACCCTAGTAACTACTGTTCATTCAGTGGCGGCCGTACGCGCCTTACTGTAGCTTGTACTGAATAACACGAAACACGTACCTAGGTAAGTGAACACTGTACACAAAGCGCTAAAAATGTACCCTTTTATTATTTTATCACATTATATTTCAGCGGACATAAAATAAATCACACAGAAAGATGTTAGACAGCAACTTTTTTCAAATCTTAGGAAAAGTAGAAATGTATTGAGTGAGCGAAGCGATTTAGGCGGCTCCTAACATCGCGGTCCTGAGAGTCGTTGAGGGAGGAGCGAGGCTAGTATAGAGCAGCGCGGGAATTAAGTGGCGGGGGAAACGGGAGATCCCCGAGAAAACCCGCCGACCAGCGGCATTGTATGGCACGATTCCCACTTGCTAAAATCCGGAGTGAACCGGTCGGTGCTTGAACCCGGTTCGCCTTGGTGGGAGGCGAGCATCGAATGCATTGTATTATTCTTAGAAACAATCAGTTTTGTGTCTCGTACAAAGTGTTTGCAAACAAATTTTTTCCATCCCGACATTTGTTTTCCTGAAGTAACCCATTTTCCATAGTGCCATTTACTGTCAAGTTTACAAAACAAAATTGAACACAAAACACTTCCACACTTGCAGAGTTATTATATTTATGACAAAACAAGCGATTGTTTATGTTATGTTCAGAACGTAGAGTGAATATGAGATAGAACGATCTCGCTGGTCGCGCATAACCGATCTCCGTGTCCCAAAATTAAACTGCTCTTCTGCCAACACCACTAGCAAAAATAGCGTGAATTGGATGTGATGTTAAAACACTGTTTAGTAAACACGTGCTTTAAAACGTTTGTATACTTCCTCTTACCAATTTGTAATGCAGTTTGTTTCACTTCAAATCGGTAAAAATTATTCATTCATGCATATTAAGGGCTTGTCTCTTTTGGAAATTAAGATTAAAAAAAACACGTTCATCACTGTTAACCATGTGACTTTGACAGTTGTGTTGGCTTGGGGTAGCTCAATTTTGGATATATGCGCAAAAGACGAATAATCTGTCACTTCGTTTAAGTACAAGTCAGAATATTCCATAGACTAAACACCTCATCTTTAGACTATGGAACATTCACGTCAGCAGAAAGTGAGAGGTCTCGGTGAAATTCAAACGTGACGCTCTGTCCGGCTTACACAAACTAATTGCGTCTTATGCGACGTCGTCATAATCTATGCTTTATCGTGCGAAAGAGTTCCGGGTTCGAATCTGGGGTAGGTCTAATGCATTTCCGAGGATTTAATTTTTCATCTTAATTAAGATCACTTAGGTATGTAAGAAACCCTTCCTCTTCGAAATAGCAAAAAAAAAAAAAAAAAAAAAAAAAAAAAAAAAAAAAAAAAAAANAAGTGGTTTTAATAAGTACCAGCGAAATTTACAGGCTTTCTTGCTGTGACAGAACATTTCATGAATTATACACAGCAGTTTGTCCTTGTACTGGCCAGCGTCGGCCTACAGCTGATTACGTTCGAAACGCCACATATCTTATCTCTTACCTATCATCTTTTTTTTTTTCAATCGCATCTGATAGAATTCATCGTTCGCGATCCTCACCAGATACGGGCTGTATTTTTTTTTGTGTGTTTGGTGGATTGACAGAACTACGGGAAAAGTTTATTTACGCTAATAATAACAGAAAAATAAAAATTTATAAAAATATTTACGCTGGTGACATAAGTCTGGTGATTTCGTAGGCATTACTCGAACGCGACAAGTGTGCAGCCGTAAAATATGCTAACTACATGACGACGTTCTCTTCCCCCTCTTCCCCCTCTCTCAACCTTTGGTGGAAGGGAAGAAAGCTCTCAGCTGCGGGCAGGTAGTGTAGCACGTGCCATAATTCTTGCCACAGTATTTCTCGTGTTCGTACGCTCGCGACTGACGGCAGTGTTTATGCGCGCACGAACGATTAGGTACAAGATGTGGAATAAAAGTGGCAGTGGTGTTAGGTGTTTAATAATGGCATCAACTAGTAAGTCGAACAATAAAATCTTACTCGGTGAGTGCAGAGAAGTCACGAGGAATGTGAATAATTTTGTGATAAGGAAAAAGCATCCGGACAACTTACTCATCAGGTATGTCATGCTTTCAAATGCGCAGCAGCTGCAACAGGCAAATCGGAACGAACTATATGCACAATTAGAAAATAAGGAAAACAAGCTGATGTGATTGGTGGAAAACTGCATATGCCTGGGAAAAAAAAAAAAAAAAAAAAAAGCATCTGTTTATATAATTTTGATCTTGGTGTAATTCGGTGCACCGTACATACGTTTTATGTTTTATATGGTTGAAGGAGAAGTCCCTACGATAAAAAAATTGCATACGGTTTTAAAACAAGAGATAGATTTTCCTTGAAAAAGGGAGGCTTTCAGATAAACACGTAAAAAAAAAAAAAAAAAA
>NQII01006244.1:9043-21962 GCA_002778355.1 Clitarchus hookeri | reverse complement strand
GGGGGGGACCTGCCCCATTGCGCTCCTCCCCCCACCAGAGTGATGCGCAAGCGTTAATTTGGCTAAATCAGCGCCAATCTAAAGAAATATGACCCGCCCCCTCTCTGCTAGCACTTTTCCTATCCACTAATAAGAGCATGATTTCTATCCATCTGTCTCCTGTAGCATTTTCTGTTAAATATTATAATGCATGAAACAATTTTTAATTCTTTCCTGCCGAAAGGAATTTTACGGTGACTATGTCGGTTTTGCCCTTTCTCTTCTAAAATAGTTTAGCTATAAGTACACTTAGGGAGGTTCTCATGGCCAAAAGCAGGCCATGGCAGCCCAATCCCTCTTTGCCGTGATGCATGTCTCCTTGCATGATTCTCCCTTCCTTGTAGGCGTATGGGGCTTAACCCTGAGACGCACTTAACTCCCGTCCCTACCGCGGGCTCACATAACATTCAGTTTTAGAGTAGTTAAAAGCGAACTCTTGCTCACTCCTCACTAGCTTCGGTACCCGTACCCACAAGGCGCTCAACTTGCTTGCTGTCTCTCTGCCGGCGACTCGCCTACACGTGACTTTCGTGAACCTATTTATTTTAAAGGCACACTAATAACGAGAAAGTACGATATGCTTGTATACAAAAATTTGTTGCCGGAACTGTTTCTGAAAGCACCCGTTTTAACCATTTTTACGTCAAAAATAATTATTGGAGTTTGAATGAGAACTTTAAATATGGTGTTTGGACGCCTCTACAAAATATCCAGCTGTTTAGGATTAATGTGTTTTGTACCAAACCCTTGTAATGTACTTCACGCTCCAGACGGTCGGAGTCCTTACTACATCTGCAATGTGATGAATTTATGTTGATTTTTAGTCACTTTGACAGATGAAGATAAATAACTCACGTAACAGCATCGAAGCAAGGTTTATTTTCTTGACTGAGCTGGTATGCTTTTCAAACATTGCACCAATAGTAAAGTGTCATCCGTGACTTTTCAGTAATATTTGCAAGTAATATATTCAGTCAACCAAAACCATTCAACAAATTTTATTTCAAAATTGTAAATTTGGCGTAGTCCTCATAATTATTTAACTGCAATTTGTAATGTACATGTTGAAGGAACTCGTTATTGTATTTGAATACTGGAAGTCTTTGTTAAAATTGACTAAATAAGGAAAATTTTATATTGATGTTAATTGCGCTATTGGCAGTCCAAAAGCTAAGCTATATATATAATATATCAAATGATATATCATATATCAAATGATATATATCAAATTATATTTATATAATTTTTAACTAGGAAAAATTATTTTGTGATACTTTTATACATAAAGTTTGTAATGCTATAAGCGCACATAAAAACTTAATTTAAAGTAATTGTTTTAAAGAAAATACTTTTGATATTTGTTTCATTTACCTATATCAAACAAAGAAATATGGTAATAAATCCGAGTATTTCAAAGAGAACAAATTCAGAGGGAAGTGAAATTCGTTCATTCTTTCATTTACTTATTTTTCAGAAGCTTTGGGACATGCATTACCGGTATACATTTATATGTTTATATTGTGTATAGTAAACCTTAAACAAAGTGCCTAGAAAATAAGATTATGTATACATTTTTCTGTCATTTTAGGCAAAAAAAAAAAAACTATGAAAATTGTTATCGATAGCTTTGACAGGCGTGTGACAGGGGACACTATTAGATAATTTTACGTCGTCAAGAAAATCGTACCAATTGTAGGTAAACTTATGCCAGTTCTGCGTGAAAAGATTGGGTGGAATTGGAGTCAGTCGTCTCTACGAAGACTGCTCAAAGACATGGGCTTCTTGTGGGAAAGATCACAAAAGAAGCGGGTGTTTCTTGTTGAAAGAGCTGACATCGTCGTGTGGCGTTCAAAGTATTTGACAACAATGAAACAGCTGAGAAGAGAAGGCAGGAGCATATTTTATATTGACGAAACGTGGATTGACACTAATTTGACATTTAAGAAGTGCTGGCAAAAGAAAGGTGACGTTGAAGGATTGGTAGAAAGTGGTAATGCAGCAAATATACTTTCTGTTGTGCATATCGGGTCGCAAGAAAGATTTCTTCTGGGCGGGCAGTTAATTTACAAGGCAAATTCGACGACAGGTGATTATCACGGGCAGATGAATGTTCTGAATTTCGAGAAGTGGATTTTGCAGCAAGTTTTACCAAATCTGCCACCAAATTCCGTGATAGTTATGTTGATCATTCGAAGCAAGTAGAAAGGCCACCGTCAAAATATGACGCGAAGAAAGAAATCGTGACGTGGCTGCAAGGAAAAGGGGTCTCTTGCGACGAAACAATGAGAAAAGCTACTCTCATTGAATTGCTTGAAAACCATCGACGAAGAGAACAAATACTCGCTGTCGACAGGATATTCCAGCAACATGGCCATACCGTACTTAGATTGCCCCCTTATATGTGAGATTTCAATGCCATAGAACTAGCCTGGGCAAAGATTAAACGCCACATCAGAGCTCACAACACGACTGGAGATTTATCACTGCAAGTCTTACTGAGGCCGTAGACGCCGTAACAAAGAAAGACTGGGTGGGATATTGCAGATCCGTTGAAGGAATTGACTGCCTCATGGAGTTAGCAGTAGATGAGTTCTTAATCAAACTAGATAGCGACAGTGATGACACAGATGATGAAAGAGCAAAAAATTCACACCATGACAGCTGCAGTGAGCAAGAAATTTTTAGTGAATGTGATAGCGACAGCTTGTGCTTAGCTCAGCCATTGTAAATATTGAAACTAGAATATATCTTGCTGATACATGTACTCCACAGTGTCATTAATTTGTTTTGCTTAATCACTTTTTAATTAGTGAGCTATGAATAGTTTTACTTTTCTCTAAGCTTCCCCAAAAACAGCAAATAAACATTGCTAACAAAGCTATGTTTAGACATATTCGTAGTATGTGTTATCAGTTTGTAATATTGCTATCTATTACATACATTCTCTGTATTTTATGTTTGCTTATACTATTAAATACAATATTTTTTGCAGAAGCATGGTGTCATTTGAGCAATTAATAGTTTTAATTCTGAATACTTGTAAATAAGTATATTTGAGCTGAACATTTCAGTTCTTATTTTGACTTTTTGTTCCCCACACCATGATTTTGATATCACTGCTAATTTTTATAGTCACTATGTACTTTAACATTATATGCTCATGTCTTGTTCAGTAATAATTGGTTACAACTGAATATTTGTACCTCAGTATTTTTCATTATTTATGCTTATTTGTCACATCATAATTTTGGGTCTTTATTGTTTAATTTTATCATCATGTTGTTCTAATAATATTCTATGAAAATTTATTCAATTGTAATTTACTTTGTAAATTATAATACTTGTAAGATGGTGGTTGTTAACTGATTATGTCACTGCAGTTTTTAAATGTTGTGTTTTGGAGGCCGAATGATTTCTTTATTTGTATTCATCGTCCTTTGTCTATTCAATCAACGGTAAGTAATTTTAAAGTTTTCTAATATAACTCCTGTAAATTAATGGGGGTTAACTGTTCATGTTATACATTATTTTCATTGGTTTGACTTCTGGAAGTTGCTTCTTGAAAAAAGGAATTCAGTTCACAAATGTTATCACATCATGTCGAAAGCCGCGGTTGAGGCAGTTCTCCTGCCATCACTGTGATACGGGTTCGGTTCCTGGCGATGTCAACCAGGATTTTTGCATGTGGCAATCGTGGTCGGTGGGTTATCTTGGATTATCCCGTTTTCCCCACCTTGTGTTCAAGTGCTGCTCCATGTCCATCTCATTTTACCCACATCACATATGCTCTGGAGATCTCTCTTATGTTAAGACTCGTCCAAACATATCAATCAGTTAAACATTGTGTGTCATAATACTTTATTGTCAGTTAGTTCACGTTACCAAATAGCTTGTACATATATTTAAGATAGAATTATAACTGTTTGTGTATTTGTTTATTGAAATGTATGCATATTTACTGTACTTCAGTGGCAGAAAAGGCAAACATTTACTTAACTGCGCGAGCAGAAAATAAAAGACAAAATAAACAAATTACATACAATAAGATTGCTCAAAACTCTAATTCATTTAGGTGTTGGATTTTAATTTTAATGAAATGTAGACTATTTTTAATTGCGCCTTTCAGGAATATTCTACTGACTGCCGAACAGATAGTTAACTAACTTCGTAATGATATGTCCATCGATTGTATTAGCAACCTCTGCAAACCATATTTTCACACAATTGTCTCGCTTACTGGTTTTTAATGTTGATGCGTATTTTTTATATAAAATTATGCAATTACAGTGAAACTACTTCATTTATGTTAACTCGCTTTTTGGCGGTAGCACTTGATACTAAATAAAATATTTCGACAAACTGAGTAAAAATATGTTTTATTAATTTTTAGTACTGACTATGATATTGAGGTTATCCCCACCCACCTTTGTAATAATTTCGTATTCATGCCAATACATTTTTAAAGATGCGTAGCTGAAAAAAATTTATACATCCACACTTTGCCTGGGACTTAAACCCAGAACATCTAGTACCGTACGTTGACGCGCAACAAACTATGCTACAAAACAAAAATGTCGGCAATAGACGTGTTGATGTAACTTTCAGACCGTTCTGTTTTAAGAGGTCAGTCGAATGTTTGCAGGACGCGTAGCACATAGTTCAACACAGTACATTTAGCTGTCGTATGGAATGNGGGGGGGGGGGGACGACAGGCCAAACCCTCGGCCTATGAGAGGAGTGGGAGGTGAACTAGGACTAGGGACACCAGCCCTAACAACGTTTGACGCTATCAGTACGCATGGCAGTTACAACGGTTGTGGTTAACCCCTGCTCGCTAGGTTAGCCCTTACGCAGCCCTGCCAACTACTTGCTGTTAGAGCTGGTGCCATTCTCCTCACCGGCTGCACACTTGTCGTGGTCGAGTAATACTGCGTTGAAGGATTCTTCTTCTTGCACTGATCAGCCTGTTGGACAAAAAATTACATTTAAGGTAGGTTCATAATTTCTTCAGAACAAGTTTAGAATGTTACTGCAATTCCTAAAAGAAAGCGCAAGGTTTCCTTCACTGTTATAGTATGTGCGATGAAAGTAAACAACAGTATTAATAAGATAATAAGTTGCATATTCTCCCACTTTAATGCTGGCACAATTTGTACGCGAGGGAGTCTGTATCAATTTAGACTTCATCCATGAACTACCCATACAGCCATGTGATTTTCAGCTGGTGATTTTATAAACTGCTCAGATGTCCACTGAATATGTACTCAGTAAATAAAAAGCAAAAATTAACCAAATGTAAATACCCGAAACCTCCTCAAGTTTATTCTAAGGGTTTAAATTAAAAACGATTTCAGCAGTATGTAAACACGTTTTCCACGTCGGCGTATCATCTGAAATGTTGAGGATTTCCGGGACAAGAAACAACATTTAAGTACAACAAAAACCAATAAAAACACTACCAATCCACTTGGGAAAGATATAAAAATGCTTTATTAGTTGCGTTAGTGCGGATACTTAATTATGGGAGCTACGGGTTGCCACGTAAAATTAAATTAGTCGTGAAATATAGTTTTGTAGACACGGGAGTGCGGACAGGAAAAAAACAATGGACCAGGTAATTTAAATATTGCGTCACCCAACGAAGTTGTAAAATAGTTATAAATGTAAATGTGCTAACCACGCTAATTTTTATACTTATTTTGCACATTATATAAATAAACTGATTTACATGCGATGTATTTTTTTTCAACATTGCGACTAACTAGGAATTAAAAACATTCGTCTTCTTTACGCGATTCGTTGCCAACTTTACTACGAGTATTGCAAAGATTTTTTTTTTCAAAAGTTGATTTTGAAAGCGGTTACAACCGTGAACAATATTTAAAAGTACAGTGTTCAGAGGTGGTAGACATTTAAACTGATTTTTATTTTACATTAAGAAAATGGAACTAAGAAATATCTATGTGAAAAAAAAAATCTTTCAAACTTTTATGACAATTTCAGAATCAAATGATCAGCGCATGACTAACCAACACGCTCATGGAATACAAGGCGGAAAAAGAGATAGCGAGATCGATATAGCCTGTTCACGGTAAAGTAAGCACTTTTGAAATCTACCTTTGGAAAAAGTAATTGCCCATTGAATATATGTATGCTAAGTCTTGACGCTGGGTTACGAGTGTAATGTTTAAAGGTATAGTTAATTACGTTGGTGTATTTTCATTAAACACATTATAGTAATAATTGACATAATAGTAACACATTTACGTTCCTAGCAATTTTACGTTTTCATTTGACTGACGCATAAATAAAGTCGTTAAGTCTACGGAAATTTAAATATACGTATGGCAGGAGGATACAAACAGGAGAAAGCAGGGCTTTTAAAACCCCGAACAAACTACAGAGAAATAAATAACTAGATATACAATCAAACACACACACACACACACACACATATATATATATATATAGAGAGAGAGAGAGGTGATGGAGGGAGGGGGGTGAAAAGAAAGGTCTGAGGTGCTCAACAACTGCGGGGTGAAGCAAGGTAAAGTTGTATTAACGTTGGAATTCAATGGTGGGGGAAACGGCAACAACGTCCGCCACGTTTCCCCACACGTGAAAACTTGCAGGCCGGGAATGGAGCGCGATTCTCCGTGATGGGAGATGAGTGATCGGACCGCCACACCACCGCGGCCCTTATGTGGCGGGAAAGGATACATAATGACTAGAACATCAAACTAAGCAGGACCATCAAAATGTGTTCAGATAAGACCGTTCAAGAGCCATATTTTTTTTTTCTAGATTTTTAGGATACTTTATGGTTTCGTAACATGACATAAGTAATGACGTGATAAAAAATATCACTTGAAAAATAACGTTTATAAGTTTCTATAAATCGTAAATATAATACGTTTAACTATTATCTTAATTAATACAAATTTCAAAAAGTTATTTCAACACAAAATTCGGTTCAGGTAAAGGTGTTTATTGAAGCTACATGAGTGTAATGTTGCAGTTTCTTTTAAATCCGAATTTTGGTTCACCTACGTAACTATTTTAAATTAAAATTTTATGTCAAAAATTAAAATTGACATAAGGATGAACGACATAATACATTTCCAAGGAACTATTATTAATGACATTGTGAATATATAGATGATTATTTTAAGCTGTAGTTTAATGTTTTAATTGTTGTTCACTTTTGATATTTGTACAAAAAAGTACACTCATGAGCAGTTGACTCCGAGATACCTACCTAGTAACGTGTAGAACTCCCTTTCGCTCTGATGACGATGGTGATGTGGCTCAACGTGAACTCCACAAGGAAAAGGAAGCGGCCGGGAGACATACTGATCCATGACCGTTGCACAGCCTCCCATAATGCACGGATATCGGCTGTAGCAGGATCCGCGACGCGCACATCTCTCTCAGCAGCATCCCAGATGTGTTCTACAGGATTGAAGTCTGGTGAGCTCGGGGGGCCAGGCAAGCAAGCCCGTGTGGAGTGTTCGTCCAACCACTCGGCCACTATTCGGGAAGTGGTAGGCCGGTGCAGTGTCTTGTTTTAAGTACAGGTTTCCTGCAGGATTTCGTAGGCGCAGAAATGCCAGCAGATCCCTGTATCGTTCGTCGGCGAGGGACAATGGCACGTGTACTAGGGAGCCAGTTTCATCCCATGTAAACAGTCGCCGTACGAGGATGCCTGAACTGAACCTGCTGATTCGAGGAATCCATTACTCAATGAGCTTGGTGACGCACTCGTACCCTGCCATCGGCGTGTACCAACTAGTGCCTCAACTCACCCATTCCGGCGACCTTTTTCCAGACGTTGAGGGTCCAATAGCGGTGTTACGTTAATCGTTGAGCCTTGTGACATGCGGTGAGCATGGGCACCCTAATGGGGCAACGGCTTCTGTACCGCCATAGCGAGGATATGGGTTTGAACAGTACGGCTGCTCATAGGTCGTCGTGATCCAGCGCTGGATTGGCGAGTGATCTGCTGCTGTGGCCTGTGTATCCGCTGTTACCAACCGGGNTAGGTCGTCGTGATCCAGCGCTGGATTGGCGAGTGATCTGCTGCTGTGGCCTGTGTATCCGCTGTTACCAACCGGGGCAGTCGATGGGGACCCCTGTCATTGATACGTTGCATAGACTAAAGATGAGGTAGACCGCTTATTCGTCATCTGCGCCTGTACCCAACATTGACCTACCTCAAAGGAGCGTAACTGTCAAAATCACACGGTCAACATTGATGGACGTGTTTGTTTACATCTTAATTTTTATATGACAAGCACTGTTATATTAATGAAATGTTTTTATCAACTTGAATTTAATCAAACATAATTAAAAATTGGTTAGAGGAAGTATACAAACATATCAAAGCTCTTGNTTTTTATCAACTTGAATTTAATCAAACATAATTAAAAATTGGTTAGAGGAAGTATACAAACATATCAAAGCTCTTGTTTAATAAACCATCTCCTAACCTCAAATCCTATCGACGCCGTATTTTTTACCCGTATTGGTAGAAAAGCCTTTAGCCTAAATGTTGGGACGCGGAGATTGGTTGTGCGCAGCCAGCGTTATCGGGATACCTCATCTTTAGTCTAAGATACGTTGCACACCAAGGCAGTTGTCCCTGGCGGCGGTGGTTTTACCCGAATCCATAAACTTACGGTACATTCTTGACAAGGTGGTGTGGGGAACCTCACTGCCTGCACGACTTCAGGGATGGAGTGCCTCGTACGTCTGGCCCCAACGCTGTGGCCACGATAAAATGCGTTGAGATATTGGTTTTCCCTATCGACATTCCAGTCATGCGTGGCTGAGTACTATTCCATTCGACGGGGCGACCACAGTGTCATTTCGCGAATGCGGCAAGTGTTTTATTCAACAGCTCATGAGTGTACATACATTAAACACACCTAAGGTTCCTTTCAATAGTATTTGGAAGCAATTCCCGTCATTGTGCTACTTTTTTTCCTTCAGACTATTATTATTACACATCACAATGGAAACATATGTATTATGTTAAAAAAATGTAGAAAATAATTTTTGTATCTCGATCACCGTTAACGCGAACGAGACCCTTATGTGAACAAAGAGAATACCTTTTCGTAGTGATTTGTTCACCTAAGTAGGAACTGCCAACGTTATAACATAAAAGAAACGACACATTTTGGTTTTTCTTACATTGGCAGGTAAAGCGCATGACGTCACCAAGTCGTATTTTATTTCTATTTACAGCTGAGCTAAGTTTCCTGGGCAAAGTTATTGCTTGTGCTGTTACTTTAATGTTAATTCACACATCAAAAAATGCATTTGACATAATATGAATACATAATTATCATGCAGCTGAATTAAGTTAACATTTAAATCGTTTAAATATACGTGGCACAAACTAAAAACTAATAAATTAACTAACACAGATATAGAAAACTGTATATACTACCACTAAGACAATTGAAATAACGTACACAAAACAGAGATAGATAGATAGCTACATAAATAGATATATATATAAATAAATAAATAAATAAATAANAGATATATATAAATAGATATATATATATATCTATTTATATATCAAGAGAGAAAAACTATTCTTCCTTCTTCCGTAGGGTTGTTAGATTTTTGAAAAGTAAAAACAGAACATGTGTTAGAAACATTGCGTATTTCACCGACCATAAATTAATGAATTTTGTATACATGCTAACATATACATGTAATATACCAGTCTTAGAAACTAATACATGTACTAAACAAGGCCAAAATCTTGTAACTTACGAACATTTATAACTACTTGTTGTTTTAAGGTACCAAACAGAAAATTATTTGCCTGAAAGAAAGTAAAAAAAATATATACAGGTTTTATTATAATTTAAAACTGGGTACCACTCATGTTTCACTAAGTTAACTGAACTCCTGTTTTATTCATCTCTCCATTTGATATTCATGACATTTTTTTTTTTTACTTGGAAAGCTTTGTGCTTTTTCTTTCTGCACTGCGAACTAAATTTATGTAAACGAATTAATATAAAGCAAATAGTGTGTTTAAAAAAAACTCTTATTTCCAAATTATGCTGCAGTTAATTGTGCAGTTAATCTTAAAATAACGGAACATTTAGCGTTGTGAGTGAAGAGATTTGGGTGGCTCTTAACATCGGGACATCAGAGCCGATATGAGGTTCAAGCGAGGCGAGTATGGAGCAGCGCCGGAATGAAGACGGGAGATCGCCGAGAAAACCCGCCAACCAGCGGCATCGTCCGGCACGATTCGCACATGCAAAAATCCGGAAGCGATCCCGCCGGGAATCGAACCCATTTCGCCTAGGTGGGAGGCGATTAGTCTAACCACTGCACCATCGCGGCCTCTTGCGTACCGTTAGAGACAAGTGCGGGACGAAATGGGCAGAGACGAAGGCTAGNGACCACTGCACCATCGCGGCCTCTTGCGTACCGTTAGAGACAAGTGCGGGACGAAATGGGCAGAGACGAAGGCTAGGCTCTGGAATGAGGGTAGAGGGATGTCAAGTAGGAAGCAAAGTTGCCACACACTATTCTTACTGACGTTACCGGTACTGAAAACATCAGCCAGGAAGTTAAATGTTCACTATAGCTTCATATTCGCACGGACACGCACGTAAAAAAACGCGCGTAAACGCAGGCCGTCATGTTGAGAGCATACGATTCTGTGGCTATTCCGTGGTCGCGTTGTAGATGCGCACTTTTATTTATAGATATTTCCAGTGTTTTCCTGGCGTTGATCGCAAATCGCCACAAGCGTGGGCACAATCTTTGCGAGTTCTGGAAAATAATTTCATTTTAATTATGATCTAATCAGACGCATGCATACAGAGTTCAGATAACCAACGCATTTCATTTTTTTTTCAATTACGTCGTATTTCTAATCAAACCCATTCTANTGCATACAGAGTTCAGATAACCAACGCATTTCATTTTTTTTTCAATTACGTCGTATTTCTAATCAAACCCATTCTAACGGGTATAATTTTCCCTTTCATCCTCGAGTGCGCCATAATATATCGTCCGACATGCTGCCGACTCTGACTCGCGACCTGTGCTATTGGGATGGATAATAGCGTAGCTGAACCGTTACCGCAGAAGAGCACATTTAGGAGCCAGAGAGAGATGGGACTAGGGGACGGGGTTGTGCGCGCCTCTCAAACTTGCCTCCTCGTTAGTTCCCGACTATCCAGAAGTGTATATGGTATTATTATGCAAGGCTTACGTATTAAATACTTTGTTTCAGTTGGCAACAATCATTTATTTAAATGAAGAAAAAAAACTGCAAGACCGCAGATCTTCGAATTCCTCTTTATTTGTTAAGCCCAAGTGCCACGGAAAATTATTTGGAAGATTCCACGCAAGCCCGCGTGGCCGCTGGCATGAATGGTTGTATGGAAGATTTAATCGGCTGCTGGCTGCTTTTATGGACGTTTCGGTACCGGTAATTGATCGTGTGAAATTTTCAGTGGAAGGATTTCCTGCAAGGTGGACATTTTAGTCAATCAAGAAAGGGTGGTGGTGGTGGGGCGCTCCTAGTAACCACAAGAGTCAATTAGGTGCATTTCGTTTTGAGAAACAGCCGCGAAAATGTGTTGTCCTGATGTGCGCGCACGTTTACTTGCCTGGCAGTGATCATCCTGTTATGCGAGAGGTTCTTTCATAGAAATCTCCGTATGTGCTTGCATGCAGGTTCAGGTGGCAGGCGGAGAACCGGGTTCGATTCCCGGCGGGGTCGTTCCCGGATTTTCGCACGTGGGAATCGCGCTGGACGATGCCACTGGTCAGCGGGGGGTTTTTTTTCTGGGGGATCTCCCGTTTCCCCCGCCCTTTAATTCCGGCGCTGCTCCCATACTCATCGCCTCTCAAGTCCCCAACGTCTTCACTCACTTCTCTCCCTCGGATAGCAAGTTTCGTGGAAGCCACCGCCAGAACTCCAGAACTGCGCGGTAACGAATTATCGTGACGCGTGGGCGTTATGGATTCGTGTTCCTCGCTGTCGCGTTCTGCCCGCTCGCTTCCCTCGGCGTGATCGGCGCACGTGAGAAGCAGGGATAACGGTACCGTGTTGGACAACACGCAGTCGGAGCTGTTTGCTGGCCGAGGTATCGACTCTCAAAACAAGCTTGGCTGGACCTTGTGAGATGCTTCTGAGCGATAATCGCGACCACTCTCACTCACTAGAGCTCAGGCGTAGCTGTCGGCAGGAAGCGACTTGTCAACAGCGCGTCCCTCAAGTCACTGCGGCTTTTCCAGGTTAGTGAGTCTCTGCCTGTGTTCACTACACGCTTTCATTCTGTACTACGGGTTATAACACTCGGGCCGGGAAGAAAAGGAGATTCCACGGGGGACAGTTTGGCGTAGGGGAAATTTTCGCCGCAAGGTGCGCTGTTGTTTCAAAGAGACCGCTTTTATGGCGGCGGTAAATTGAGGCTTTCTGTTTATTTGTGTATGAAGTCGCGTCTTGCACGGATTGTGATACATTCGTACCTCGGCCAAGATATTGAATATTACCTTCATTTTGGAACTATTATGCATGTCCTCCAATGGCGTTTATAAGCATAAACTGTAAAATAACAATTGTTCGCATTTATCTTTCATAGACATGTTATGAATTAAAGCGAAATTCTGTTGTCACATAAAAAAAATGAACTAGTAATCTAACGTTTTTCTGAATACAGTTTTAGGACAGAATATTAAACAACACATGGGCATATATATTTTTTTTAAATTTACGCAGTGGTGTCATGGATAAGCATATTTTTTGCTGAAATTCTAATGCGAAACAAATGGGAAGATTTACTAAATTACACTTATTTATAAAAATTTCAATTATATAATTTGTTTCCTA
>NQII01006243.1:108470-138360 GCA_002778355.1 Clitarchus hookeri | reverse complement strand
AAGTAATTTATTTTTGCTAAATCGGAATTTAAAAAAAAATGTAATTCATTTATAACTAATCTGAATTGGCTGGCAATTTGAATCACTTGGTAATACCTAGCAATCAATAGTTCATATGCAACATGTTATTTCCTATGAGTGCCTAAACTAGGTTAAGATTTGCTTGCATAGAAATATNAATCAATAGTTCATATGCAACATGTTATTTCCTATGAGTGCCTAAACTAGGTTAAGATTTGCTTGCATAGAAATATTTTTTAGCAGGACCTAAGAAAGATTGTAAATATCCGTAAATGGACTACAGTAGTATATTGTGTTTTAGTGGTTCGACGTGACTAGGACTTCCCTCACTAAAAGCGTATATTGTGACTATTATTTAGTACATTACACATATTCAGTTTAGTTGCAATACAATTTCCGTAGTCAAAATATATAAATCAAACAGTGCACAGCGTCCTGACCCACACTTACGGCGGAAATTAACAAGAATATGTCCTCAAATATTTTCTGCAAAATTCTGTTTGCGTATCTCAGAAAATAAATGTTCGGGAAATTCGATTTTGTTTTCTAGAAAGGCAAAAAGCAATAATCTCATGCCGTATGGTTTTGCTATTGTCATATTATGTGTATTTAAANAAGCAATAATCTCAAGCCCTATGGTTTTGCTATTGTCATATTATGTGTATTTAAAAAGAAAAATCGTTAACATAGTAAAATAATGGCAGTTTGAAAGCCTCCATGTGCAGTTTTCTTCAGAGGCAGGATTAAAGTACAAGTATAAGTGTGTAGTTACGTATGTGGGCTTTCATCGCGTGCAATAAAGTCTCACTGTTACAGATCTAGTTGGCACAGGGAAGCGTGACGACGAAAGCACAACACGCTATTTAGCGGCGTCTTGCGCGTAAGGTCGATGGGCCGCAGGGAGCGCATGTTAGTGTACCCGTATCATTCCATCGCTTCTGAGCCTTGAACGCACGAAACAACTTCAGGCTCATCACAATAGTCGGGACGTACCACAGACCACGAGTGAGAATACTGGAGGAATCCAGCTAAAATGGAGTCAAAAATTGGATGTACTCACCGAAGACATCGAGCCGGTAGTTCATGGACNTCAAAAATTGGATGTACTCACCGAAGACATCGAGCCGGTAGTTCATGGACACGACCAGTACATCATAGCCCATCAGGTGTCCCGGGCTTATGTTTCCGTTCCCTAAAACGAATTCCCCGCCGTGTATGTAATCCATGACCGGAAGTAAGGCATTACTACTTCCAGGAAGCTGAAAAACAGTATACAATTATTTCACTAGCATAAAACAGCAGTAAAGTGACATAAAATTTCAAGCAATACTTTTTTTGCGAAACGAAATATTAATACATTCCTCTGGCGCCACGTTTGCCGTAGAGGCTAGAGTATTCGCCTCCCACCGAGGCAAACCACCTCGATCACCGGGTGAGTCACTCCCGGATTTCCTCTGGTGAGAGTCATGTCGGACGACGCCGCTGGTCGGTGGGTTGCTAGGAGATTTCTCGTTTCTCCCGCTCTTGCATTCCGGCGTTCCTCGTTATACGTTAATTACCTTATAGTTCAGAAACCTATCATGAATATATTTTTACAGTGTAAATAGTGTTGCGTAAATAGAAACACACACATTCAGTTTCAATAATAATTACTTAATGAAAGAGATGAAAACTGCCGGAATGTCTGTTGTGGTAGGACAGAGATCAAAAGTCGCCTCATATTCGCAGATCGTGCTGGCCTCCCACGATAATAGGATTTTGGAAATTAGGTGAGAATTCCACATTGAACTCATCAGCCTCAGAAACCTTGCTAATCGTTTCGAAACTATTATAATGCTTTTTATCACAAGTTTATATTGACAGTCAGCAAAATCAATTTCAGAGTATTTAGAAGAAAAAAGCAACTGTTATTAAAACATATACTAATTGTTGAAGTAAATATTTAGAATTTCTTTCAATATTTGGTATATTCTAATTTTCTTATCAAATCCCATATTATTTGAAATTTACCAAAAATCTGATTCACTAGGAAACTCACCTGAAACAAAGCAATTTCTCTTAAAGTGGTATCAAATGCTCCCCCACTGTGTGTAGAATCATTAAAATTTAATTGGGAAATATTTGCAGAAGGAGAGCCACGTAGGTTAAAAGAGATTTTACTATATGATAGGAAAAATGGCATAAGTGATACCTTGGGTGTGAAGACGTTGAGGAATAAGCAGTCTTCGTCTCCTGTAACCACATTGGAAATGCTATACTGATAGCACGGAGACCCAAAGTTGATGGCGTTCCTTACTCCATACCATAAATCGGGGGGCTGAGGGGCCTGTAGAAAAACAAAAGTTACTTAAAAATCATTGTTTACATATTTAATTAGTGTCAACTATAAAATGAACCCGCTTGAGATTTGTCGCGTGACAGTTTTGAGGATTATAGCACGCCTTTGGCTCACTTCCCTCACCCCCTTACCCCACCCCCNAGTCGGGGCCTGGGGGACATTAACTTTGACCGTATAAGCCGCCTTGTCTTTTACAGTGGGGCTTACATACGTCAGATTAAAGTCGACGCAAAATTACAACACCTAGAAATATGACTACATGGAGATTTTTGGACATTCGCCAATGCGATGGTGAATGTCCAAAAATATCAAGCTAGTCATTCACCTCCATTGCACTATTTATTCAAAGATCAAATAATAATATATAGGTACATGACATTATTTACATCATGATGAAGCACATTCGACCACAATTACTATTCATTTTCATTCATATGAAGTAGCTTAAAAAATTATTTCGAATTTATATCAAATTTAATACGAAAATTTCATTATGGTACTGTACCGTTTTGGAAGAACCATTGAAAACTCTATTTAGAGCAGTATGGATCGGATAAACACAGGTTTTAAGTGATCATTCCGTTAATGGAAACCCACGAGTTCCTGAAGTACAATTAATGAAACTATTGGAATTATTCCTCTAGAGTAATGACGTCATTCCGCCACCGGAATGCTCAAAGCGAATTTTTGACCACTCGATAGCGGAATTGTATACCGGAAAAGAGGAGAGAAGTGTCGAAATGAATTCGATATCAAGGTAACTGCAGGAATCGTTAATCCTCTAGAAGATTTGTCTGTTAATACCATTCTGTGTTGTAGGCAGCTTAAAAATAGACTTAATAAATTTGCTTGGGACAGGCAACTACTCATGAAATATATTAACAGTTTAAATCCATAGCTCTTAAGTTAGTCATTTTTCGTAGTAGTATATTTATACCAGCAAAATATAACATGCACTAGTGTTGCTATTCAGTGTGCATTTTAATATTTACTTTAGTAAGATAAGACTTGTTACCGTATTTTCCTGAAATATAATTAATGCGTCCAAATTAAAAACTTTAACATGGTTTTAATATATTCTGAATCAAATGTAACATTATCTAGCGGTAATATGCACTATCTCTAATCACGTTCTTAAGCGAGTTTAGTTATTGTCATCGGTAATAATTGGCATAATCAAGTCAGGTACAAATTCTTTTAAGGAAAAATAAAGCTGCAAAAAAAATCAGAATTCCTGTGGATTATCTATGTCTCACAAACTTCATTATTTATAATATATATGTATATTAATTATATGCCATGTGAAATGTCTCCTAATTGTTAAGGAAGAAGAAACAAATTGCACATGGAGGCCAAACACGATACTAAAGTGCATTAGGAAGACATAGACCCTATCTAGTCAGAGACACCATTAAGTTACTTTCTTCGTTCTTTCGTGTCTTTTTGTCTGTAATATCGGGAAAATGTTTTTTTATATAAACACTTTGAATTTCACGTTTTGTGTCAGTACCGATGGTAGCTTATAATTACTATGATTTATTTTATTCATATTCCATAGTTTTATGCATTATGTATGTAGATTCCAAAACTTATTGTAATGTGTTAATATTCATGTGGCACCTTCTCTTACCACAAAGCGCAGGCTTCCCACTGGAGGCTCGGCGTAAGGAATTCCCAGGAACATGTAGTACTCCGTGCCTTGTGCCGTGACATTCCTGCGACCACGCAGTGTGCCCTGGGCGATGGTGACTGTAGGGGATCCCCCATAGCGTTCCTGCAACAACAGCGTAACAACCACTGTTAGCCACTGCATTGACCTGCCATTGATACACGGGTAATGCCCTCGGAGTACGAGCTTCTGTTGCTACATTCTTATTGAACACTTCTGAAACCAAAACTGCTTTATTTATTCTGTATTCATGTAATTACTTAGATTGTCCAAAGAAGTGTAATAATTATTAAAACTCATTGTCAGAGGTTTCTGTTACTACTCTTCTGGTTATTTACTGTACAGGAAACAGTACCAGCTAATAAATTAATTCTTAATTTGTTACATTTCATCGTCTATTGAAACCACTGACTGGATGCTGCAGAGTGAACGTAGGTAATCCAATCGGGTCGCACGCTGTGGTGACCGGATCACGTTGGTACGTCCAAAGCACGGGTGGAATATATTGTAAAGATTATCTCGAAAACTTTGCTATATACAGGAAGACTTTGAACTGCAGGTACAAACTCTGGAAACTATGGAAAATGAAATATAAAACTGTACAAGACCTGTGTCATATAGTAATTCGAAAGGGAGGTAGGTGTCCAATGAAATCCAAATTTAAAAATGTTTTATTCCAAAATAAAAAAAATCTATGAATCCATGAATACTGTTGTCTCGAACCGAGATCTGGAATCCGAGAACGGTTGTTGGGTAATATCATCCCCTTTCGTTGTTNAATTTGTTACATTTAATCGTCTATTGAAACCACTGACTGGACGCTGCAGGGTGAACGAAGGTAATCCACTCCGGTCGCATGCTGCGGTGACCGGATCTCATTGGTACGTCCAAAGCTCGGGTGGAATATATTGTAAAGATTATCTCGAAAACTTTGCTATATACAGGAAGACTTTGAACTGCAGGTACAAACTCTGGAAACTATGGAAAATGAAATATAAAACTGTACAAGACCTATGTCATATAGTAATTCGAAAGGGAGGTAGGTGTCCAATGAAATCCAAATTTAAAAATGTTTTATTCCAAAATAAAAAAAATCTATGAATCAATGAATACTGTTGTCTCGAACCGAGATCTGGAATCCGAGAACGGTTGTTGGGTAATATCATCCCCTTTCGTTGTTNCATGAATACTGTTGTCTCGAACCGAGATCTGGAATCCGAGAACGGTTGTTGGGTAATATCATCCCCTTTCGTTGTTAAAGTCACGGATGCCATGTTATTATTATATAAATGAGTGCAACTCTTGCGTGTTTATTGTTTTAAATGACGTCAAAATTATTTAAATGGTAATGTATAAAATTGATAAATTGGAAAGGTCTTATTAACGCCCCTCAGTGTTATGCCTGATGGCTTATCAGGGGACGGCTTACAAACTCACTTATGACCTAACTTAAACCAACACCCGTGCCTTACCAAGGATTCGAACCCATCGTCTTCCGCATCCATGACCGACGAAGCACCATTTGACTGCGCCTTGGGAGGTCGTAAATAATGTATAAAATAACGTTGCCTTGGTGTAAGTCGCTCAGTTGGAGGTTTGTCAAGAAAACTGACAAAGTTTGCAAGGGTTCCTGGCAGGCAACCAACTGCACCGTTACAAACCTTGCTTTCTCAACAACCGTATGCTTGACTGGATTACACAAAGGCAATGTTTATGGCGTCTTAAGGCTGTTGCCTGGTTAAAAATTCGGTATAAGGAGATACGTGTTATTAAAATAATTTTTTTGCGTTACTGTTATATATTTAATATATATATATATTGTATGTGTATAACAAGCAGGAACGTTTCTGAGCATAAAAATACGCGGTTATTTGCTATCGAAGACTTTTGTAATATTCC
Source organism: Clitarchus hookeri (assembly GCA_002778355.1). Taxonomy (NCBI): domain Eukaryota; kingdom Metazoa; phylum Arthropoda; class Insecta; order Phasmatodea; family Phasmatidae; genus Clitarchus; species Clitarchus hookeri. The sequence goes on along the minus strand of NQII01006243.1, from coordinate 132,433 downwards.
TGTACGGCTGTTTCCTGGAAAGTTAATAAAACTTAATAATTAAATAAAAAATTACTGAAAGCAAATTGCTGTTTTACTTTGATACATAGCTTGGGAGTATAATTTCTCACAGTTACGTTTTGTTTCAAGTTTATATCTTCGAAACTGACTGCAAGAACTGAATTTCATTAATACATATTTCCCAATATCAAGTTCGCGACCAGGCAACATCCTTAACATCGATAAACACACATGTGTTAAGAACATTTGTTGAATAATGACACGGAACACTCTTTTCTCAATGAATGGCGATGATATTAAGAAACGAACATTCGCAGATACCGAGCGTGGTTATGCAGTGGTTAAACGTTAGTCTCGCACTCGGGAGGACCTGGGTTGGAATACCGGCCCGGCCACCCTGATTCAGGTTTTCATGGTTTCCCGAGGTCACTCCAGGAGAATTCTGAGAAGGTTTCTTACTACATGCCATAACCCATTCCTTCCACGTTCCTGCTTCTCTGAACAGCTTGCTCAGTTTATGTTGACATTGCTGTCGACGAGAAGTTAAGCTCTGTCTACCTACCTACCCACCGTTCGCAGATTTCAGATCTTGATTCACGATAACGGTATTCGTTCCTGATCGTTCTGTATACGAATGTTGCAAAATAAGCATCATTTAAAACTTACTAAAAAGGATTTTAAAACTGAGTGTTATGGGAGTAGAGTTTCTTCGGAGTCTAGAAATGATAATAAAATTCCTTAGAATCTTGAAAGAGAGATCCAGATAAACATAAAGAGAGAGAGGTAGAGAGAGAGAGAGAGTTGGTAAAGAAATATAATTTCCACGTCGTGCATCAGGTAGCATCTAATCACCGAAATAATAGAAAAGGGGAAGGAAAAAAAAACATATTATTGACTGTCTTCACAACTTTTACTACTCTTTTTTTTTTTTCTGAAATTGGGGAATGACTGAGCAACAAATTACTTAATCGTTTTGTTGAATCATTTAGCCAAACGATTACTAAACTATATTAAATAAAGTTCTACACAAAATAGAGAAGAAATTTCCTATATTCATTTCTAGCAAATAGCGATGTATATTTGAATACATATAGCTCAAGCAAGAGTGCTTAGAAATATATATTTAAAGTTTACTTACTTCTGTACTTTGCGCTAAACTCGTAAAAACCAGGACAACGAAAACCAGAAATTGCAAAAACGACATCCTACTTCCAGCAGACTAACTGATGCTGTGAATGAGACGTTCTTCAGCTTATATAGGGGATTCGTTATTATCGACTCCACGTGCTGTGTCATAAGATGGACGGTGGTACGCAGTCACACGTCACCAATAGATTATTGTAGTCATACTAGTGAAATCATCAAGCTTAGTAAGAAAAGAAAGGTTTATAAAAAATTAGCGTTTTTCTTTGAACTGCATTATGTACTTTCCAGATTTCTGTTATAAATAGCGTGTATCTGGAATCCACCAAAACTGTTAAAGTTTGCCTATTTGTACATAATTATGATTGTAACCATGTTTAGAAAGCTATAACTTATTGTAGATGATATTAGAAGTGAAAATAATAGCTCCACCTAATATATTTATTCATAATATATTGTAAGGTCACAATCGCGAACCATCATACTCTCGGCCCTTTATAGCACTAGCATGTATATGGCAAGAACTGTTTAGCAGTACTTAAGATATAAATTAATTTCGATCCAGAAAAGAGACGCATTGATTAATTACCGGAAAGTAATATACTTGTACAGAAATACTTTAAAAATTAATCATTACACCCTTTTCCTTCATTCGTAAGTTACTAACGCCATAGGGATCAGTTCTAACAATGAAAGGCTTCAGAAGGGATTCTAATGTGAACATGTGGTGAAGAACATTACCATGAAATAAGAGGCCCCTGCTCAATCTCTTTAGGTTGGCAGGCGTGTGAAAGGCAGAGGACTCCGCTGAACACCAGGGACTGCGGCGGTGTAGCGACTACAACGCTCACCACCCACCACGGTTCGATTCCCGGCGGAGACACTTTCTGATTTCCGCACTTGGGTTGAGTTGGGAGATTGGGGCGGCCCTTAACAACGAGGTCTAGAGAGGCGATGAGGGTAAATTGAGGCGAGAATATAGCAACACCGGAATTAAAAGGGGGGGGGCGGGAGGTCCCCGAGAAAACCCGCCGAACAGCGGCATCGTCCGGAACGATTCCCACGTGCGGAAATCCGATGGTGACCCGACCGGGGATATAACCAGGTTCGCCTTAGACGGAGGCGAGCAGTCTAACCTCTCACCAACAGTGGCCTTTTTCGCAATTGCTTTCTCGCGGATATGACGTACCCTGCAGTCGCATTCCTCCGCTGCTCCATCTCCACTTCTTCCCACCCTTATCGACTGTTAAAACCTCTTTGATAAGAGCCGTCCACTCCACTCTGCTTAAACATCGCTCCTCATCTCATTGTTGATCGCGCTTCTCGTGGTGACCGTTGGTGGGTTTCAATTATCTTAAACTTGTAGATTGGAAGTATTATTGCGATATTGGGTGCGACAAGTCACCTGTTCCACACCATACTCACGTTACCATCGCAAGTTATTACTCGAATATGAAAACTACAAAATGTTGCCTGTTTTACTGCTCCCAGGTGGGGAAGCATTAAGCAACTGTCCTAAATAAATTTCTTTATTCGTAACATATTTTATATTTGTAAAATAAGCAAAATTACAGGTTCATTAAAAGTGAAAGAAGGGGGGACTATTTTTCTATACTTTAAGTAGCAGAATTAAAAATAACTAATAAAGAACATTTTGTTAAAACTCCTGTAATGGTGCCCATGGAAATTATTTCCCTACAACTCTAAATAATTTTGTTACCAGGATGCCATAACGAAATTTCTTGGAGATTCATATAATAATTTTTCTCTAAACACATTTCAATTTATACAACAAATTTCAAATAAAAATAGCGTGAAGATGTGATCCAGTCGTAGGTATTTTTTATGCGGGATTTATAAATTCGATATCACCACAATTCCATTTAAAATGCATGATAGTAATTGTGTTTGTATTATTAATGTCGTATTGTTAATACAAGATCTGGAAAACTTATGTTTTCCTAGTCACCTAGAGAGGGAAGTGTTTGGTAATTCAACGCCCATAATAGATAAATGAGCGTTCTCAAGTTGAAAAGTTCCGAGGTCAGCGATGGGAATCATATCCTAACCCTACATGTGAGCTCCAGCAACAACACTATCAAATATTTCTTGTTTTGCGTTTTCACATGATTAAATATTTTAGACCACAGTGACAATTGTCATGGCATGTGGCTCAGATAGCACCGTTAGGACAAACACAAATAGGCACACGAACCTTCCTGGGACTCGAACACTCAACCTGCAGGGTTTACGTGAGATACTCGCAGACGTGGTCCATAATGACTAATATTTGTGAAACGGGACTTCGAGAATTATTTAGTGTATAACGACCCACCCGTATCTGTATTTCAAAGTGATAAAGTGCCCCAAAAGCTGTTTAGAATGTGCGCTATGTCTTGAAACTTTATCCTCGATCAGTCTCGAATGTAAGCTATTTTTTAAAACATATCTAAGTAGATTTAGTTTGAAAGTTAATAATATCAAACACACTGCGTCGACTTTCTACACATGCGTGATGTGAACGTCTTCCAGGACACCTTTGTAGGTGAAGTTGTAAGACAACGAGTTCTGGTTCCAAAACAGGAAAAATAATCATAACACGTGTATCGTTTGTAAAATAAATGTACAGGCAAGGAATGAATGCAAGCGCCATACTAACACGAAGAGAGAGAGAGAGGGAGAGAGAGAGAGAGAGTGTGTTAGTGAGGAAATAACAAATATTTACCGGAATCAATTGTGATTGGTTCACAGCAAAACAAAACAATTTCACACTTTGGTTGGTCATTCTTTCCAGGCACAATTTTTAACGCAGAAGTGTATGTTGACGATCTACGCTATGAATGAAGTACTCTTAAGACAAAAATGTTCTGCGGTTGACGCATCTTCATGAATGCTACGAAGCATCTTGATGCAATTAATAATTTTTTTCTTGGATGAATAATACTACACTTTTTTATCGACACAGTGAGTGTAACTGCGTGCTATACTGAGGACAGACACGATATTTCAATTATTTCTGTTTCCAACATTGTTTGCTGTCTATATAAAAAATGCTTTGTTTAGAAGGAAACAAGAGGAAGAGACCTTTAAAAAATGGTGTGCCTTAAGTCCTTGAAATTTAGGTAAGTTCACTCCAAGCATCACATTCTGATATGACGATTGTGTGCAATCAGCACCTAGTCTTTTTAAGTTATAGAAAGAGACCGCCCCAAAATCATGAGTCACAATTTGTTATAACTTTGCTATAAATTTGTGTCATTCTTAATATGTCCAAATTTTTTTAACATCTTACTGAAGCTTAGAAAGAAACATAAAAAATTACAAACAAAATCATCACTTTTTCCGTTTTCTTCACTCACATCGCACAGCTGGTAAACTTGTAACAATTTAACAAATTAATACTCTTAAATGAAAATATAATACTAAAGTAAACCAGTTTATTATATCGCGTGACTTGAGACATTCGTTGAATTATTCCTAGAGATGAACTTTGAGTTTCCATAATTATCGGAAAAATATTTTCTCCCATATTTACTCCAAATAAATGGAAAATATCGAAATTCCAAAAATAATATTCTATATATTTCTTTGATACAAAAAAGGCAGGCCATTATCCATACTTCCTCAAACCAAAATATTGCAATATTAAAAAATATAATTTGCAGGTGTGTGTGTTTGTGTAAATGCTCTCGTCCTACATATTCCTAAACGTGCTTTAATTTAATGCTCGTATCCTGGTTCAACAGACCACTTTGAGAGTTTTGTTCAGTTTTCTTTGAGCAGCTAAGCTGTAATTATCTTTGTAGATATTTTTTAATGTAAACGGCAATGTGAGCTGGTATTAAGGGTTACTGTGTTGATACGAGCAAACGTGTCCCTCTAATAAAACATATCACTAGGGCCGTTTTACCGCTAGTACACTCCTACACAAATATACTTACCAATAAGCTATACTAATAAACATGCTGTCCTTTCGTATTATCGTTAATTGTTTACATCCCAATACATCTCAAGTAATAGTGACTTTCTCGACATTACCGTTGCGAATGCATTGCCAGATATGCTCGTTGACTCACAACGTGGACTACCACTAGCTTCCTACTTTATTATTCTCATGTTTAATTCTGTATAATCATTTTATAAACATTTTTAAGTGATGACTTGGCACAAAAACACTTAAAATGAAAATATATTTTTATTTGCAACTACATTTTAACTCAAAAATCATACTGGAACACTTGCATTAATAAAGAAACGTGGGCGGTATGAATGTGTGTTTAGACGTCTGTACTTGTATTTGCTTCTGGAACACACTATAAGCTATGAGAAACTCCTTCGTTACCATTACATCAGAAAATAGAACGCTCCTATCAGTTTACAATTTATAAGTGAAGTTTATGATTAAATAAATGTGGACAGAAGCTTCAAAATATAGCCTTGTTGTACTGAAGATGAAGAAAGAGGAAAACAAGAAATCGACAAAAATAGGAAGATTTATATTGATGAATGTTGTGAAAGTTACTTGTTTAGAATACGAGAATTGAAGATTAATAAAAACAACTTCACACGATAACAAAAAATATGCCAATTGTAGGTGGTAATGAAATGGGAAAGATAGGTACTTGAAGATGCTGTTTGTCGCAAACAACAATGCTGGAAAATTGACGAAAAAAGCAACAGAGAAAACAGACGTAGTGTTAAAGAGAAGAGAAAGAGAGAATAAAATACAGTATAGTACGAACCAATTTTTTTTTCCAGATGACAACACGCATGGACAGATACCAACAGTCAAAATTCTCAGCATCCATAATTACGAAAGAGAACAGCAATTTAACTTCTTAATAAGAGGATTATGATATTTTGCTACAAAGAATGCATTAGGGGAGTGATAAAACACCTAACAATTGTCTTCCAAGCAATTTGCTTCTCGAAAACGGAAATACCAAAGTCACGTGGCCACCTTAAAGGCAAAATAATGACCGCTTTCCCAGCAATGCCTTGGTATCTTTCACAGCATGGGTCCCTCTCTATCGTGTGAGATTACTCATGAAACACTGTATTTATACAACATAAAGTATACATTCTCAGATTCTAGCCTCGACACAACAATAATCAGTTCCTACCAGGTCCACAATGATCAAATTTATAGCAGTTTTCAGTTTTCTGTATTTTCACGCGTAAGTGATATCGGGAATTTACTTTAATAGGGTAAAGTATCTTCTCTTGTTGATTAACCTGGCTATAATTTGTATTGAGTTTACTGACAAGGCAAACGAGGTTGCGTAATTGGACTTTATGTGCACAATGATATTACGTAAACTTAAAACTGTTTGTAGCTTTACAAACTTCTTTTACACTAAACTGGAATATTGGTTTTTTGAGCTTAGCGTTTTAAGCAAAAATTATTTTTCCCTTTTGTTTACATACCCTTTACGACATGGTCCAGCGAACATTTCGCAAGCTATTGTTTCAGCTCGTCGCTTCGCTGATCCCGTACATCTGGTGTTAGGGCCATTCAAGGGCACATACTCTCTATTCGGAAGCCCACCGCGTTTTATATAGACCATTCGGTCGTATTCAGAAGGTTCCTAAGACCTCGGGTCGTACTAAGCGAGACGAAGGCGATAACCAGAACATTCTTGCAACATAAACACAAGAGATTCAATCTTCCAAGGACAGGAAGCGGCACGGGTACCGATAGGCATATCACGGCACACTTCTAGTATCACGCAGATGCCCCTATGTAACTGCGCGCTCTTCTCAGGATACCTGTGATGCTCTTGAAACACAGTTCTTCGAAAGCCCGAGGAGAAAGTCAGAGCGGCTGCACGTAACATTACAGTGAATTTTCTGCAAGGACGTCCAACGTGGACCCCGAGAGGAAAATATTGAGTTGACGTAAAGGATGTGGAGACGAGCTTCCTTTACGGGGTCTATTACTTCAACTGCCAAATGGAGAGGCATTTCCTCGGCTCTCCATGATAGCATGTGTGAAGTTGCCACTGACTGGTGGCACACTGGTGAGCATACTTAGCCTNGAAGTTGCCACTGACCGGTGGCACACTGGTGAGCATACTTAGCCTGTGTTGTGCGGGGAATAACGAGGACTATAGATACAGGTGCACGACTCGGGAGCAAGACTTGCTCCCCCCGTGATGTCAAGACTCTCTCAGAGAGCGAGTACTTCCCTAGATACGTGCGTTTCGCGCTTATCAATAACAGGCTTAAAGCCGGGAGATTGATATGCGATATGCAGTTTACATGATGATGTTGGTAATAAATACCAGTACATATTTATATTCAATAGGCACAATAGCCGTAGTAGCATATCAGCATATAAAAAGTGAAAATAATGTTTTATAAACGTGCTTGAATGTTTTGTATATTTTTTGCAAGTGAGTGTAATTTCTGGATCTGGCTTTCAACAGAAAAGTGCACCCTACTGTACAACATTCAGGGCTCATTAGAAAGTAGTACAGACACTTACAAATTTGTCATAAAAATACAATTTAAGTGTATTTAGAAATAAAAAAGTGTGTTTTGTGAAATGGGTGAAAAAAATTAAGTAATTAAATGATTAAAAATCAAAAAATTAATATTATACTTTAAAATAAAATTGAATTATTTTTCTATTCCGTACGCTACAGAAAGCTTATTTTGTAAAAATAAGACAGTTTTATCTTTTTCATTATTGTAATTTTATATAATAAATCTAGTAGTAACATTATTAAATATTTTCAATGATTAATCTATTTTAGAGAGGAAATCACGCATTCACCTAAACCTACACCTACACACACATACACAAACAAATACACTCACGCACACAAATACACAAATTTTTATTTGGTAAAAAATTATATTATGTATTTTTGCTGTATTACTCTAGTTACCTATATCATTCTAAATATAGCAAGAAAAACTATTGTATACAGTAGAATCCCGATAATTCGTATTCTCAAGGGACTGAATGTTTAAAATGAATTATCGAGATATTCGAATTAGCGGGATTACCAATAATCGAGAGCAAAAAAAGAAAATATACATATTAACGAGATTAATGCAAATTTGCATTAATATGGAATGATAAACGCATGGCTACATATTATGTATACATATGTACAGTATATATAAATCAATAATTACATCAATAAAAATACATTAAAATTTAGGTTTAAATTATCTGTAATTTTCTTTTGGTGCAAGCCCTGCAGACGGGTATTGTCGATGTCTTTGTCGAGCATGTTCAAAGCAGAAAATACTTCATCGCCAACGTCTGATTACGTTAAGAAATGGCGCACGATGTTGATGTATTGTTTAGCCACTTTAGGTGTAATTGTCAGCACATCATCTTCGTCATCACCTTCACCATCAATGTCCTGAGATGGAGCCAAAATTTCGTCATCAGTTAGAATTCCCGCTACCGCAAGGCCATCGTCAAAATGGACGAAATCGTCAAACGTTTTGAATTTTCTTCATTTTGAGGAAGACGATTCCAATTCACAGGGCATTCTAAGTCTTGTTCAGTAACTGCTGATGAAAGTTCNCAAGGCCATCGTCAAAATGGACGAAATCGTCAAACGTTTTGAATTTTCTTCATTTTGAGGAAGACAATTCCAATTCACAGGGCATTCTAAGTCTTGTTCAGTAACTGCTGATGAAAGTTCCACCTTCGTGAATCCACAGCACGAAAAACGTTTTTTATTGTGCTTTCGCTAACACTTTGCCACACCTACTGAGCAATGTTCATGGCTGAAAATAAGGTGATTTTATGATCCTTCCCATACTCGATGCTGTCAAGGAGTTGCATCACTACTTCCTTGCGGTAACAGGTTTTGAACGTTTTAATTATGTCCTGGTCTAGAGGCTGCAGCTTAGAAGTAGTGTTGGCAGGCAAAAACACAACACAAACATGACTGAGCGATGAGTTATTGTTGTGGGCCGTACAATTATCAATGAAACGCAGAATTTTTCGCTGCCTTTTCTCCATATCAGCAATCACTGATCGTATCCATTCCTTGAATAATTTGCCCGTCATCCACGCTTTTTTGTTTGCAATATAGGTCATCGGAAATGTTTTTTAAAACATCTTGGTTTGGCTGATTTGCCTATCTCAGATCCATCCATGTTGGCGGCCAACAATATGGTTATACGTTCTTTACTATTTTTTTCCGCTATGACACTTTTCTTCCTTAAAACACATTGATCGGTCGGGTAGACACTTATAAAATAACCCCGTCTCATCGGCATTAAAAATGTTGTTGGGCTCGTAAGAATGGATTATTTCTCCCAATTCGTCTTTCTACTCAGAACAAACGTCGGCCGATACGCTCGCACTTTCCCCACTAAGCTTCTTCAATTTTATGCTGTGCCTTTTTTTTAAACCTATCGAACCAACCATCACTTGCACGAAAGTCTTTAATTCCCATTTTTTTCTGCGAAAACTTTTACTTTTTCTCTTAAAATGTTTCCTCCAACTGGTACATTCGAATTCCGTGCTTGCGCAAACCACTTTTTTACATTCTCTACTAGTTGTGGATACTCACCAGTCTTAAAGCGCTTTACTTTGCTGTCCAATGTCTGGGAGGCGATCTTGTCCTTGTTCTTCAGAATTGATGTTATTGTGGAAGGAGGAACGTTATAACGTTTGGACACGTCAATCTGTTTATCACCACCGGCCACAGCGGTAATGATTTCTTTTTTTTCTCTAATGGAAAGACACTTATTAGCTCTTTTCGGAGGCATGGCTAAGACTGAACTGACTAACTTTTCACTCACTCTGTTCCTTCCTAACCTCTCAGAACCCTAGGCCGGACAGCAAGGCACCTCTTAGTTCTGGGAATCACAGACACATCGCCTCTTAGCCTACTCGGTGTCATAACCTGCTCTTCAAACCCTCCTATGATCCTCAGTACCCTTCCGGTCTTTTTTACCCTGCCCGGATTGCATAGATCAAGAGCTGATGTACAGTCTAGGGTTAAGAACATTACGAGTTAACGAGATTTTTAAGTTGGAAATAAGAATTATAAGACGTTTTAATTGAGTTCGAGGACCAAAATAAATACGTATTATCGAGGGGACCGGAATGCATTGGTTTTTTTTACAAATTAAAGGGATTTTCTCAAGGGACCGGCAAATTTGTACGAATTAGCGGGATATATAAATAATCGGGATACGAAATATCGGGATTTCACTGTATATGCGATTTTTGGTTTTCTATTATATAGTATCTACAGTGTTTTGAAGGAAAAAACTGTACATTCATTAAAAAATGCGAAACATCCGCATATTATTGTAAGAGTTATTTCAGTGAATTTTTATAGAATTTAAAGTAATTTGATCACCCATTTATGCTACATTTATGAATTTACAGATTAATACCCTACCAACTAAATACTTGTATAGCCTGCATTGACATAGAGTGCATAAGTACACAGACCTGAAATGACTTGGCGGTGCATTTGATGATGATGTGGGCGTTCCATTGGCTGCGAGATGAGAATGGTTCCCTATTGGATGTGCTGCCGGCTGGCGAGTAAGCTACCATACGCTTATTGGCGTACGACATCCCAGCATTTTGCTGGCCGGTGACGCCATTTTATCCAGAGTAGGAGACATGAGCGTATGTTTCGCCTCTGTAGTTCAAGTACTCTATGACATGGTGCTTCAGATATGTAACGATACGCAACGCCGCCAACACTAGCATGGTAACACGGACGTCTCCAGTCAAGCACGGCGGTCGTGCAGGTGACTTATGAAAGGAGGGAAATACTTATATTTCCACTTGCTACCTACGTGACCTGGCGGTTTGCTGATCGCCGTCGTTCAGAGGCTCTGGGTGAAGTCAATACTTGGATGGGTGTCATAAATATTGTCGACCTGCTGCTATCACTGGAGATAGATGTCAGTTCAGGTTCATCAAAATGTTCTCCCTTTATGACAGGTCTCCGTTCATTTCCCAATAGGGACGTTTTGCCTTAATTAATGAATGTTACTCTGTTTTAAGGAACCAGTTTTGGTAGGGTGGGAGTGGGTCTTTTGGCACAAAACCAAATCTTTTTTTCTTTTTTTCAGAAATAATTGAATTGAATTGTGAATGTTGAGCTCTCGCAGTAATGCTTGGTTGCGGAGAGAACAGACTTTGCCGATATTTCCGAGACAACTATTTTACAGGTTCCATACCAATAATTTGATTGATTATCAACGTATTTAGGCGTAAGAGCTACAATGGCTACATGGAAGTGTTAATATTAAAATATGAGAATTAAAATATTAATAATAAAAAAGTTATCAAAGACAAGCAGGTAGTTTGGAAATGAACCGATAGGCAGCACTAAATCATATTTTTTGGTAACCATAAAACAAAATTATAGAGTTAAAGTAATAATTCGATGAAATTCTTCCTACATTGAAATAATAATAGACAATAAAATTATTTGAGAGCCTAGTTTACTGTTCACTACATACTTAAATTTTGTATTATAAATAACGAACGAATCATGTTCGTAAACTGAGCTCCCAACCAAACACCAAAACGGTTATGCAGGAAATCTACTCACCCGTGAACAACTATAGGTTCTGTTCGCTGTTTATTTGTAGCAATGTGNCAAAACGGTTATGCAGGAAATCTACTCACCCGTGAACAACTATAGGTTCTGTTCGCTGTTTATTTGTAGCAATGTGGATCAATCCATAGTTTCTCGATGCAGACGGTTTTTCCCCTGGTGATGTTATGTGAGGTAGGGAAATGTCCAGCACGTGGTCCGTACTCTCGTAGACAGTTGAAACATTTCATACAGGGAAATAGTTTTTAATTCTGCGAGAGTGTATTTTTTTCCACACTAAAAACTAACACCAGTAACTTGTGGTGTAAATTCGCGACGTACAGGATACTGCAGTGGTTTTGTGAAAATATACGTCACTGGAATTTTCTGTACCCTTAGCTTGTTTTTTACATCTTGCCTCTGCGGACACAGTGTATGGTCATAATTTTAATCCTAGTAGCGAAGAAGAAGGTACGTGATATGACACGAATGCTTCAAAACGGATAACTTTCAAGGTATTGAGACCCAGAGAGCGAATGTCCTCCATCGGAATATACCACATCGTAAAGCTTTGTTCGCGTTAACGTCTAAGTGCAATTGAAAGAATCAAGCACACATATGGATAAATGGATACCACCAATGTCAAATGTCGTCATTATTGTAAGAATATATTCTATTATTATGATAAAAACCTACTAAAACTACTTTATATCTTGGATGTCTGGCACAGAGCTTTTACATTAATAATCTCGTTACTTAGAAATTCTTCAATTGTTCTAAATATATTTTTTCATATTTTATTTTAATCCTGGTGTGCGGCTTAAAGAAAAACGTTTACAGTACTGTCAACTCTACGATGTTACATTTCATGAATATCTTTGTGTAGTCATTATTTGTAAATAAAAACTATCTGTAATGTTTTTAAATATTGATGGTTCGTGTTNCAAAACGGTTATGCAGGAAATCTACTCACCCGTGAACAACTATAGGTTCTGTTCGCTGTTTATTTGTAGCAATGTGAATCAATCCATAGTTTCTCGATGCAGGCGATTTCTTCCCCTGGTGATGTTATGTGAGGCAGGGAAATGTCCAGCACGTGGTCCGTACTCTCGTAGACCGTTGAAACATTTCATACAGGGAAATAGTTATTAATTCTGCGAGAGTGTATTTTTTTCCACACTAAAAACTTACACCAGTAACTTGTGGTGTAAATTCGCGACGTACAGGATACTGCAGTGGTTTTGTGAAAATATACGTCACTGGAATTTTCTGTACCCTTAGCTTGTTTGAAACACCTTGCCTCTGTGGACACAGTGTAAAAGGCAGCGCAGAAGAAGGAACGTGATATGACACGAATGCGTCAAAACGGATAACTGTCAAGGTATTGAGGCCCAGAGAGCGAATGTCCTCCATCGGAATATGCCACATCGTAAAGCTTTGTTCGCGTTTACTTCTAAGTGCAATTGAAAGAATCAAGCACACATATGGATAAATGGATACCACCAATGTCAAATGTCGTCATTATTGTAAGAATATATTCTATTATTATGATAAAAACCTACTAAAACTACTTTATATCTTGGATGTCTGGCACAGAGCTTTTACATTAATAATCTCGTTACTTAGAACTTCTTCAATTGTTCTAAATATATTTTTTCATATTTTATTTTAATCCTGGTTTGCGGCTTAGAGAAAAACGTTTACAGTACTGTCAACTCTACGATGTTACATTTAATGAATATCTTTGTGTAGTCATTATTTGTAAATAAAAACTATCTGTAATGTTTTTAAATATTGATGGTTCGTGTCCTTTGATGGTCTGAATTCTGTGCCGGCAAGTAAAAATAAATTTCGCTTTTGTTATCCATGATCGACAAGTAGATTTTACAAAATATTATAAGTTTTTACTCACACGAAGGGTAAACCAAAACCTGTAGTGTAAGGGTTTACAGATTTTCCTTTTTTCTGGGTACCTACGTCAACTGTTTCGAATATTAGCATATTAGCAACGAAACCACGAAACTTGTGAATTCCAAAAATGATAAAACCCTCATTTTCTCATTTCTCGATCTAACGCGTCTTGTTTTTGACGTAATTTTCATTTCATTTGTACCATTTGGAGTTGTTACCTTGTCTTTATAGTGTATTGTTTTGTTCCAATAACACGTCAGATTAACAGGTCACTTCTGCGAACCCTCGAACCCGGTTGGCTACACTGAAAGGTGGTTTATCTAAAACAGTTTTCTGATAGCCCCCTATGTCAGGAAATTGAATTTGCTGCGTCCTAACATGAATAATCGCAATTTCTCGCACTTAAGTTTGAGGTACCAAATTATCTTGGGTCATAAATATGTAAATGTATTGTTATGTAGGCTTTTGCCAGTTGAATGAGCATTTCTGAAAGCTCTACTTAATATTAACTATTCTACTCATTTTGTGTTCTCACTACCGACGAGAAGTAAACATTGCAATTGAACACATAACTTTTTTATGTGTCGATGAAATAAAATTCCTCAATTGTTAAAGAGTCATGAGAGTCAATATTACGATACGAAAATCAATGTATTGGTATGAATTGCGTGTTTTTATAAACTTAATTAGAAATATTAAATGTTAATTTTTCCAACGCTACTCAAAACTATATGGAAACGACGCATTCTAATTATCAACTGCATTTGTTATATGTAAAATGTAACTAACGTGCTACCTCATAACTACATAAGAATGTGTAATTGTTACTAGAAATTGCCACATTGCGCTAGCGCTCATTGTTGGGACGATCGGGAGGTTTATAACTATAGCTACACACAATCACATTGAAGTGAGACTAAGTGAATGTACCTGTATGTTTAAAATAAACTATACATCGAAATTATACGTGAATGGTAATGCAGTCACGTTTTACTTTCAAGCATAGAATATTTTGTTTGTTTCACAGTGAATGTTTACAAGCGCTCTTACGATAGGCTGTAGTAACCTAACAAACGCACCGCAGACCGCATTCCTAACCACATCACAGAGGCTTTCGTTCTCTGTTTTATGAACCGCTAAATCTGTTATTCCATCTTTAAGAGTAATTTTGTATTAGCAGTCCAGGCTGTTTATCTTAGTTAGGTTAACTCGGTGAGATAATCCTGAAAATCTCTATTTCTTGCAAGCACTATTTCATTAAATATTTTTCCTTTATGAGGGTGGTTAAATGTTGCTGAACGTAAATGAACTTTGTGTAATCTTAAATCATCTAGTTTTAGGCTATTGAAGTAGGCAAAATCATTCAATTCACTACTATAATGAAAAACGTTTGATTGGTCAGATTAAGAGATAAATACAACAGTAATTATCTCGAAAGCAGCAATTAATATTACAAATAGGATGATAATGAATGTAATACATTTTAGCATTGATTTGATCGTAAATAATTAGTCGAATTGCTTTATTGAAAGTTAATAACTGGAATTAAAATTGAAACAATTACTTTCACTCTCTTGTGACGAAAAGGCCGTATCAGTAACAGTTAGAAGCCTAAACGCCGGAATGAGGTCATTTCTGAGGATCTAATATATGGCAAAATGTTTCGTAGCGCATTACAATCAGGAAGTACCTGGCCACCGTGCAGAACTGCTCAACGTCAAACTAGAAATTGGTCTCTAACGACTACCTGCAAAAGGAAAAAATTGGGTTTCTAGGATTTCGTCTTTTTTGGAGCGATAACGTCCGGGCATGATATGTGTCTGGCCCCTCGCACCATGTGAAAGTCAGTTGTTCGCCAATGACGGTCATGATCAAGCGACATATTACACCAATGTCCTGAGAAAATCGATATTCTCATGTGAACAGAGTATGATGGGTTGTCACATTTCTTCATACAAAGTACCAACCATCAAGAATGATGGCCGAAAATTACCATATCTTGTGATAAAATGGGGTTGGGTATAGCTGCAGAGCGGGTCGGACAATAACTCTTACGATGGACGGGATACGAGGAGACAGCATGTGGCATGGCCATCGCCCCCTCTCATAACACTCCTACGTCACCTCCAGCAGACGACTATCGTCCACCTGGAACAGCGATGGCTTAAATGAACCAATAAAAAGTGATCGAAGAAACAAGTTCTTCTAGAATCCAGGGATTCTGTATAAATATATATTTTCGGGTTCTTATGGAAGACAGACAGAACCTGGCTTTGGGGACAGATATTTAGGGGGATTTCTTCCTCCATTTGCAATGGCTATGGGTTAGGAATGCTGTACGAAGGGAAAAATATACATATTTATTCATGTGTGTTTTAACGGTTTAAGTAGGGTTTTGAGATTATTGTTAAAATATACGATAATGATTTTTCAGCATTTAATGTCGTGTATGATAACCTTGTTGGTCATAGATAACAGTTTTTGTAGCATCATTGATTTATAAAGTTTTGTAAAACAAATTTTCATGTGTTTCTCCAAAATACACCACACTTACTTAGGGTGTGTTCACCGCCTCTTGACAGTTATTTTACTTTGCTTAAAGCAAAAATTAAAAAGCTTGGGTATTAAAAAAACACAATACCTCAAGGGAAGGTTATCCATTACAAGGGAAAGTGGTGCTGCAGAAGTTAGACTAATCGCTTCCCACCTAGGCGAACAGGGTTCGATTCCCGATGGTGTCATCATACATTTTCACAAGAGGGAATTGTGCTGGACGATGCCACTTGTCGGTGGGTTTTCACGCATATCTTCCTTTACCCCATCCCTTCATTACAGCACTGCAACATACTGACTTCCCTTCACCCACAATGACTCTCAAGACCTCAATGTTAAGTGCCGATCAAATATCTCCGTTCCACTCCTCTCTCGTATGAGAACAATACCCATCCTATAGTGGTGCCGAAAATTCACAAACACGTTTAAAGACACCTGTAGTATCAGGCGTGGATTATTGTATAATTTTTCCGCACGCAGAATTAAACAACGAGGTGTATGCATTTGGCAATATGGGTGCAGGTTCAGAGGCGAGGCTGCTCACAGTTATGCTCTATTCGCGGTATCTTCACACATTTTGATTACAACCTTGATAAAATCACCCCACTTATCACGTGTTGGTTTGTTTCCTATGCCATGTATANCTAGCGCTCATTGTTGGGACGATCGGGAGGTTTATAACTATAGCTACACACAATCACATTGAAGTGAGACTAAGTGAATGTACCTGTATGTTTAAAATAAACTATACATCGAAATTATACGTGAATGGTAATGCAGTCANGTGAGACTAAGTGAATGTACCTGTATGTTTAAAATAAACTATACATCGAAATTATACGTGAATGGTAATGCAGTCACGTTTTACTTTCAAGCATAGAATATTTTGTTTGTTTCACAGTGAATGTTTACAAGCGTTCTTACGATAGGCTGTAGTAACCTAACAAACGCACCGCAGACCGCATTCCTAACCACATCACAGAGGCTTTCGTTCTCTGTTTTATGAACCGCTAAATCTGTTATTCCATCTTTAAGAGTAATTTTGTATTAGCAGTCCAGGCTGTTTATCTTAGTTAGGTTTACTCGGTGAGATAAACCTGAAAAATTTTGTAGCATGCCGGCACTATTTCATTAAATATTTTTCCTTTATCAGGGTGGTTAAAGGTTGCTGAACGGAAATTAACTTGGTGTTTTCTTAAATCATCTATCTTCAGGTTTTTTAAGTAAGCAAATCTATTCAATTTTATACTATAAAGAAAAAAGTTTGATTGGTCAGATTAAGTGATAAATACAACAGCTATTATCTTGTAAGCAGCAATTAATATTACAAATAGGATGATAATGAATGTAATACATTTTAGCATTGATTTGATCGTAAATAATAAGTCGAATTGCTTTATTGAAAGTTAATAACTGGAATTAAAATTGAAACAATTACTTTCACTCTCTTGTGACGAAAAGGCCGTATCAGTAACAGTTAGAAGCCTAAACGTCGGAATGAGGTCATTTCTGAGGATCTAATATATGGCAAAATGTTTCGTAGCGCATTACAATCAGGAAGTACCTGGCCACCGTGCAGAACTGCTCAACGTCAAACTAGAAATTGGTCTCTAACGACTACCTGCAAAAGGAAAAAATTGGGTTTCTAGGATTTCGTCTTTTTTGGAGCGATAACGTCCGGGCATGATATGTGTCTGGCCCCTCGCACCATGTGAAAGTCAGTTGTTCGCCAATGACGGTCATGATCAAGCGACATATTACACCAATGTCCTGAGCAAATCGATATTCTCATGTGAACAGAGTATGATGGGTTGTCACATTTCTCCATACAAAGTACCAACCATCAAGAATGATGGCCGAAAATTACCATATCTTGTGATAAAATGGGGTTGGGTATAGCTGCAGAGCGGGTCGGACAATAACTCTTACGATGGACGGGATACGAGGAGACAGCATGTGGCATGGCCATCGCCCCCTCTCATACCACTCCTACGTCACCTCCAGCAGACGACTATCGTCCACCTGGAACAGCGATGGCTTAAATGAACCAATAAAAAGTGATCGAAGAAACAAGTTCTTCTAGAATCCAGGGATTCTGTATAAATATATATTTTCGGGTTCTTATGGAAGACAGACAGAACCTGGCTTTGGGAACAGACATTTAGGGGGATTTCTTCCTCCATTTGCAATGGCTATGGGTTAGGAATGCTGTACGAAGGGAAAAATATACATATTTATTCATGTGTGTTTTAACGGTTTAAGTAGGGTTTTGAGATTATTGTTAAAATATACGATAATGATTTTTCAGCATTTAATTTCGTGTGTGATAACCTTGTTGGTCATAGATAACAGTTTTTGTAGCATCATTGATTTATAAAGTTTTGTAAAACAAATTTTCATGTGTTTCTCCAAAATACACCACACTTACTTAGGGTGTGTTCACCGCCTCTTGACAGTTATTTTACTTTGCTTACAGAAAAAATTAAAACGCTTAGGTATTAAAAAAACACAAAACCTCAAGGGAAGGTTATCCATTACAAGGGAAAGTGGTGCTGCAGTAATTAGACTAATCGCTTCCCACCTAGGCGAACAGGGTTCGATTCCCGATGGTGTCATCATACATTTTCACAAGAGGGAATTGTGCTGGACGATGCCACTTGTCGGTGGGTTTTCACGCATATCTTCCTATACCCCATCCCTTCATTCCAGCACTGCAACATACTGACTTCCCTTCACCCACAATGACTCTCAAGACCTCAATGTTAAGTGCCGATCAAATATCTCCGTTCCACTTCTCTCTCGTATGAGAACAATACCCATCCTATAGTGGTGCCGAAAATTCACAAACACGTTTAAAGACACCTGTAGTATCAGGCGTGGATTATTGTATAATTTTTCCGCACGCGGAATTAAACAACGAGGTGTATGCATTTGGCAATATGGGTGCAGGTTCAGAGGCGAGGCTGCTCACAGTTATGCTCTATTCGCGGTATCATCACACATTTTGATTACAACCTTGATAAAATCACCCCACTTATCACGTGTTGGTTTGTTTCCTATGCCATGTATAATATGCGTATCATACTTATGTTAACATTAGAGTACCTTATTTGGGGTTAAATTGAACTTGTACTTATATTTCATCTTTAATTTTGAAATTTCGGCTATAATAGATGTGAATAAAATGCAGAGATTATAATTTCGTATATTATAGATGAAAATAAATTGCAGAGATTATAGGCGTATAGATATTAATTAGAAAGAAATATTATTCATGCAAAATAATTATAAAATTGAGTCCGCGAATGAGGTGTGTCGTTTCTTGTGTGCAATTTTCTAAATTCGGTTACACTTTATATGCAGAAGGCGGAGAAATATTACGGAGGAAGAACTTTAACAGCGCTTCGGAAAGTTTTGAAAACCGTTAAATCCTGAGCTTTGTTGTGATATCTGGAAAGTTTTCGATCGGTCACGCCAACCTCTCGCGTTGCAAAAGTGTATCTCTTCGGCCTTGGTCGCGTCGAATACTAGGTTGGCACGTAGTACATATGAGNCATAGTAGATATGAGTCAACCGATGTGCGTGAATGAGGTTGCGTTACACAACATTTTGTGTCAGGCGGGGAGTTCTTCGTCGACCTCCGTAGAGAGCAGACCGGAGACTTAGGCGGAGAACTTGCCTAGTTTAGGCGGGACGAAAGCCCTTTCAAGAGGGAGGTTCTCAAAGATAGCTGAGGTGAGTTCTAACATAATTAATATTTTCCGTTCGTTGAACGGACATTAGAAATAGGTGGTCCGCCAGTGTGACGCCTGGATGGACTATTTGTGGTACGCCCTTGTCTAGTGAAGGTAGAGTCGTCTCCTGGATCCTGAGTTATACTGTATGTTAACCGGGGTATCGTTTATTATAAATGTCACATCTTTAAAATATGTTTTAATTTAATCTGTAAACATTAAGTTAGCGGTAACAGGAGGTTACGAACGTTCCCTTATATTCAGTTTTTTGTTGGCTTGCATAACGGATCAGACGTGAAAAGTTTTGTATTTTGGGAGCTCACAATTCGAATTCACCTACACTGTATCTTGAACAAGCATTTTAGTTACCAAAATCTCTGAGCTAACACGCGTTACTGAATTAAATTTACGTGCACCTTTCAAGTTGCACTTAATATTTGTTTGTGATTTGTAAACTTCATTATTATGAACTCCATTTCCATAAATTGTCCCTATCTAGACAATTTTGTTATTATGTGTAATAGCTGTTGTGTTAAATAAAGTTATTTAATTTTATAGAATTTATTGCAATATTTAGTAATTAAATAGGGAATTTAGAGCACGCTTCAACCATCGCCGTGGTTTTCTTCTCTAAAAGGCGCGTTTTTCAATTATTATTCTGTGATCATTTAAATTAAGTTGGTTTAGGAATTTCCCCACAATACCATGTAAAATCCTTAATGTGACTAAGCCTGCAGAAAAACCTCTACTTGCATAAGTAGTTTGAGAAAACAGAGTGAATAACGTGACGTAGTCAGCTGAAACACCATGTCGATAGTTGAAGGACACGCTCAGCAGTCTGCAGTACAACAGGTGTCCTGATAGATATCTCCGGACCTAGGCACGAAACCTCCTTCATGGATCCAAATCATGGCTGGAAGAAGGGCAGAACCTCTGCAAGGAAACTTTACANGAAGGACACGCTCAGCAGTCTGCAGTACAACAGGTGTCCTGATAGATATCTCCGGACCTAGGCACGAAACCTCCTTCATGGATCCAAATCATGGCTAGAAGAAGGGCAGAACCTCTGCAAGGAAACTTTACAATGCAGCACTTATCAGAAAAATATCAATTTTTTAAAAATGAAATTGCAATCTTGTGAACATAAAGAGCTACATAAAACTATCTACAGTACTTACATTGNATCAATTTTTTAAAAATGAAATTGCAATCTTGTGAACATAAAGAGCTACATAAAACTATCTACAGTACTTACATTGCGAGGTAGAATCTGGTCAGATAATCCGCTTAATAAGGGGTTAAAATTTACCAGACATTCAATGCTCTTGGTGCGAAAGACATTACTTATAACTAACAAGAAGTAAGACCTGCCTCTGGTGTTAACTACAGACCTAACATTCCNTTGGTGCGAAAGACATTACTTATAACTAACAAGAAGTAAGACCTGCCTCTGGTGTTAACTACAGACCTAACATTCCCGGATACGCAATCAACTAAATTGTGGCACACATCTGGCTGGATACCTTTCCATTCTTCCTGTAGCATCTCGATTAGTTGACGTCAATTTTTTTGGGTACNTGGCACACATCTGGCTGGATACCTTTCCATTCTTCCTGTAGCATCTCGATTAGTTGACGTCAATTTTTTTGGGTACGGGAATCTTGAACACATACCATGCCCCAACTCATCTCACAGGTGTTCTATTGGTAGCAAGTGGGGTCTTTGGACTGACCCATTAGGCAGTACCTGCTGATAATTTTTTTTTCAGATCACTGGACAATCATTCTTGCTTTATGGCCAGGAGAATAATAGCGCTGATACAGGAACCAGGGCAACCACAGTTTGGATAAGCCTTTTATTTTCCTTAATGTCCTATTACATGCTAGAGATATTCCATTTCCCGATCCAAACTTATGGGCCGTGTCCAAACTAAGAGAAACTAAGCCCGAAGACTACTACACTACTACCACTGGAGAGCACTTTTGACTCATCACGGGTAAGTATCATTCTTCTCGGATATGCCGGGTCCAAGCACGTCCATCGTAGTGCCAGATCATGCCCCGCCACTGATCCTGTCATAAGACCTTCTAGTGCTCCGCAGTCCAATGACGGTGTTGTCTGCACCACTTCAAACGATACCGGACATAGATTCTTGTGATGTGGCTTTTTGGCTGCAAAATGACGAAGTTTTATCACCGCCGGGCGGAGTGTCCTATCACTGGTCCCTGTACCTGAATTGCGACGGAAGTCCTCTGCATTTGATGACATTACTGTCTGGCGATTGGTTGTCAAAACACACTTCAATGTCAGCCTGTGCCGATTTGTTGGTTTTTTTTTGGCCTACCACAGCGATGCTTGGAGTCAGTGATTTCATAGTATTTACATTTGTGTACAATTACCGAGACACTTTCATGTTTCATTTATAATCAATGGGAATGAAAACGGTGAGGAAGTAGGCGTGTTGGAAATTGCTAGTAAGAAATAGTTCTTATACAAAATATTATAAAACTGGTCTGTGAAAATACAACTATTGGAATATTAAGCACTTCACCCACTAATCTTACACTCAACAGTTGCAACAAATGATAAAACCCAGAATTTCAACATTTAGACATTCGATGAAAAATAACTGGCTCCTAATCACGCTAGGGGCTAGGAAATTAGAGAGTAGTTTATGCTACTCACACTGAATTGGTAAGAGGCTGTTTATAGCCAATTCAGTGTCACAAAAAATTTAAATCAACATGACTTGAAAGAATCCGATATAGTGAGCTACACCTAACCTTTAAAGTTTATTAGTATGGGCCANATTTAAATCAACATGACTTGAAAGAATCCGATATAGTGAGCTACACCTAACCTTTAAAGTTTATTAGTATGGGCCATTGGATTGTTTACTTAATCCTATCTTTGTTTTAGCTTCGAAATTTATTTAAGACATGAAATGAACATCAAAGGGGTGCGCAGGGTCGTGAGGGTGGGAAATTAAAATTAAATAAATCAGGAAAGTCATTGATTGGTAAACTGGGGAAAGAAGCACTACTGAATGTTGGGACAAGTACCCACGAATAAAGTTGAGGTCCGAAAGTTTCTCCTCAGGCTAAATATGAGATTTGAAATTTCAGAAATATATTCATATATTTTGACAAAAATCATATATATATAATTAATTGCCACAGACAATTTTATATTTTGAATGAAGTAGACATTAAGAGAAAAAAATATTAACACCGATTTCAAAGGATCTATAAAGTCATATAAATTATTGGATACATAATTAATTTTTATATATACGCGGTTTTGCAGAGGTATTGTTACTATAGGTTCGTTTCACGAAATATTTTTTTTCCACACTTGGAAATTATAATGATAAATAATTTAAGTAGTTGAAATTTATTGAAAAAATTACACAGACACATGGAAGCAAATCGCACAATATAAAATTAATATAATTCCATCGAGAACCGCCAAAAAATATCTATCAGCACTTAAGGGGAATGCGTAGAAAACAATTTTAAACAACTCAAGGTAACATCCGGACACAAGGAAGCGTTGCGATGGCGATGGAAAATATCTTAAACAAGCTTATTGTGTGTTCTGTCTCCTCGTCATTTTCAAAGGCGAATTTGACACTTTTCAACATCTACATTGGTTTTAATAACCAAATTTACGTATTGGCAACATAATATTGAATTTCAATTAGATCCTGAAAATAATTACATTAAATAAATTAATGGTTTTTTTTTAAAATTAGAATAGACACAACTGCTTACAATGAGAGCCATACTACAACTTATGGATTCCCCTTAAATGAGTCGCCATGGTTGACAAAATCGCTTGGGCCTGCACTGGCCCCAACAGTGAACTCTTTTACGCATCCGCCGTCACCCGCCGACTCTATCGCCAGTGAACATGTTTGTCATATCGTAAGGAAAGTAATGATGGCAGTGAGACAGGAAACACGTTTTGATATGCCAGTAGCTGTTTCACGTTTATCTACGAGGCGTGTCCATAAAGTGAGAGCACTGTTGTGCTATCGTGCTGTGGGAATTTTTTTTCAACAGTTGGCAACACTTTT
>NQII01006243.1:11005-108035 GCA_002778355.1 Clitarchus hookeri | reverse complement strand
CATATACACAAGCACTTACCCAAACATATTTTTGCACATACACACACTTACCCAAACTTATACGCGCGAAAATGCACTTACCCAAACATATATGCGCACACACACGCACTTAGTCACACATATACGAGCACAAATACGCACTTACCCAAACATATATGAGTACAAACACGCACTTACCTAAACATATACCCACACACACACGCACTTACCCAAACATATACGCTCACACACACATGCACTTACCAAAACATATCATGCTCAAACACACACTTACTAAAATATATATGCGCACACACATGCACTTACCCAAACAGGTGCACAAACGGCACTTACGTATATGTCGTTGCCCTCCCACTTACCATCTCCATTACCATACAGATGGGCCCCAGGCTTGAGACCGAGCAGTACACTATTCCTATGACATTGCCAATTGTCAATGACATGAGTATAGTGTACAGGCGAGTTATAACGTCGAAAATTAATGACAAACCTCCTTAAAAAAAGCAAAGAGGACTAAGGAATGCCCAGATAGATGATAACTTGGGGAAATTACAACTGAAGAGAATGTGTACAAATATGATGCTGCTTACACCTTTACTAATGGAGGATCACTTCCTAAAAGAGTGGAAAAGAACAGATGAGTGGAAATCAGTAAAGCCAATACATTAACCGTTGCGAAGATGATAGCAACCCTTGCTTCTTGCAAATGCCTAGAGAAAATTGTAACTTTAAAATAAATATATTATCTAACAAGAATTACATAAACTACCAGACATCACATTTTCCTCGTAGAGTATCTGTCACTTGTGCAATATACGATGGTAAGTACTTATAACTTTTTTTACTTTACATTTGTTATATATCTGTTTGTGTAGGTATGAGGCAGTGTTGACCTTGGCGCTCTCCACACTTCACGACTCTGTCATAGTGTTTTACGTAAGTCTAATGTTACATATGCTGTTCATTGCTTGGTTGAATTTGTGTGTGTCAAAAGCTCGGACGTATGTGAGAACGATCGTTTACTATTATTGCTGTACTAACCAAGGCTACCACGATAGTATTCCAACATAACGTATAGTCTTCGTTGCGTGTGCAATATGCAGCGGTCGGTAGGAGTTTATAACTATTTACCTTTACTTGTTTTTTAAAATATCTTATATACGAAAGGGAATCAATTGTTTGCATAGTTCCAAGACATTAACTCAGTTCTCTAACAGAGGATTCTTAAACGATGGCTATCTTGGATGGCATCATATTATTATTTGTCGTTATTCATGTGTTATATCAATGCTAATATTACGTTCACGTCCATCACTAGGAAAAGTTGATTATAAGATTTTTGTCAAATGAAAGCNGTTATATCAATGCTAATATTACGTTCACGTCCATCACTAGGAAAAGTTGATTATAAGATTTTTGTCAAATGAAAGCAAGACAGCTCAGATGGTTGGGTGACGACGCAAGCACCGTGCAGATCTAGGAAAGTTTAACGAATANAGCTCAGATGGTTGGGTGACGACGCAAGCACCGTGCAGATCTAGGAAAGTTTAACGAATAACACTAGCCGAGTGAGTGTTATGCAGGGCTCCAAGGTCCCACAGTACCTGCTAGGGTCACGATAACCTTCAGACCATATGGCTGAATTCCTACATGCAGAACACTCATCTATTATTATAGTATATGCATACAAAAACAAAACAGATATTTGAAAAAACTTTAAAGTAATATGTTATAAACACTCACCGACCAGCACATTTTACACTAGTGTCGTCTGTAGTATGCTGCTTTAGATGATAATGCTAGACAAGGCCAGACCATCCAGATCAGTACAATATGCATTCCACACCCAGTTTTCTCATACTCCTTCTGCGCATCTTTCACCTAACATCCTGATGGGACGAGTCTTATGCTCTACCATTCCACCTTGATTTTCCCATATTCCTTAGGAAAAGAAAATTAACTGATTTAGTCAAAGTACGATAGAGAATTAATAGTTTATACAGTTCCAAAGCTCGAACTCAAGTCTATATCGAAGGATTCTTGAGACGACAGCTATATTGGATGATATCATATTATTATTATTATTTTAGAATTATTCTTTTATTATAACCATGCTAGAATTAGGTTCACATCCATCACTAGGAAACAGTAAATTCCCGGCGCAGCCATGGTGCTGGCCGCACAATTAGTGGCACTACGGAGGTCACAGGTGATGGCATCACATGGTGACATGAGATTTACCGGTGCCGCCTTATTCAATGCCCGACGTCCCTGTCGGTTAGCACGTGATGCCTACCTGGCCGTGGTTTCGCTGTGACTGTACCTTCCCGTTTCCATTCAACAAGCACGTTCCTGACGTTCGACTCGGGAAACTCGAGAAAGGCGGAAATGGTTCTGACAGATCTAAGCTCGAAGATACTGAGTTCCCTTGCTCCACCAATCGTGCTACTATTGCGTAGCACTGAACAAAATTGAGCCATCTGCCTCAGCTTATAGCGGAAGCGGTGAGTATTTACTTTTATTGAAGGGTATCCGGGCACGTTCGATCTGATAGTGAGCGAGTGAGCAAGTATTGCTCGACGTGCTTTATCTAACCCTTTTGGATTTTGGTTAAAATACACTGAATTTGTTTTTAAAGTATACATATTATTTGTTTTAGGTATTGTTTACTTACGAATTCATTATTTATCTTAACGTATCCACTGGAATTTACAATGACTTACGTATTATATACAGTTAATTATAATGTGGAAAACGTTTACATTAAAACTGTCAATGGTAGCCAAAATAAATTTAATGAAATAAAATTTAAAATAAACCTATTTCTCTTATTATTAAATCGTAATATTGTAACATTTCATTAATATATTTTCTACTCACGAAATACATTACCAGCACTTTCCTTGCATTGTCCCATGGCCAAAATGTTTAGTAAATAATTAAAGCTCATAGCTTTAATGGGACCTCGCAGTTCTAAAATTGGGACTGCCAGTTACGTAGGCCACCCACGTCAAATTATTTGGCATCTATGAGCTAGAAGCATACAAATGAGCAAGGCAAAATACTAACTACTGAATATGTAGAAAATTATGTTCTACTTATTTCCGAGAACGGTTTAGACGCGCTGCAATTCGGACGTATTCATATACCAAATGACAATGTATAAACTTCGTGCTTCATTTAAGGAACCAGTAGACTTTCATGCCTTCGAAATACCAATATTTTAGTCCAGAAAAAAAACACCATTATTCTGTTTATAGTAAAGTTTCTGTCAGAATTGATGTCTAGGTGGATTGAAGAATCCCGATCACGGCTGAAACAAGACTGAAATGAGATAATCAATTCAGGTTCATAAGGTGAACTGAACAGCAAAATAGGGACAAAGCTTTGGAATTGAATCTTCTTAAATTTCCCGAAATGGTTGTCTCGTTGACGTATTTTAAATGTAACACGGAAGATCACTAAATCACAAATTAACTTCAAGATAGATAGATAGCTTTTATTCACATGAATGCATCCTGACCATGTAATAAGTATTGTAATAGGTTTACATGTCACTACGTTACCATTACTATTTTCACGCACCAGTGATACAAGGAAAATGAAAATGGTTGTGGCATGAACCAATATGTTGATGCTACACCACTCGTCAGGGCTCCCATTTAACTTGATCTCCCAGCCTACTCTCTGCGCGGTACTCTAGAACTGACTGAACCCTCGAACTAACGTCTCTGGGCGGTAATAATCACCTCCCTGACTAACTTCTTGGCTCGGTAATAATCAACTGTTCCCCTCTTCTCTCGAAAAAGTGTTTATGTGGTCGCCAGCCTTCCCCCTTAAGTGTCGGCACGTGTCTCTATTATTGTGGGAGGGCGTGAGGTGGAAGAAAGCAGAACAATGCCTTTCAAAACACGTGCCCTGGTTCCTGAAGGTTGGGGGGGAAGGTGGCACCTACAATAATTGGATGGGAGTACACTTAATTTCTAGAGTCACCATTTGATAAGACATACGACTTAAAATTGGAGAGTGATGGCTCCTCAGAGAGAAGTGGAAAAAGGTTGGACAGAAGATGGGTACGCAGGTCTCACGAGGAGAACAGACAACTCAGAAGAAAGAAACGGGAAGAGAGAAAATCTACAAGCAGCACCAGATGTAAAAGAGCCGGGTTGCATTGTGCGTGGGCCACGGGCGGTGCGGGACCAAGTCTGCTTGAGAGCCGGCTGATCATACGTTGGTTATATGGTTATGGGCATTCACCGGCAATTTACTGATTGGCTGGGAAATCATTTTATCCACGTCGTGTCTGTCGCGTTATTGCGATACCAGCATAAGACATGGATGCGTGTCATTTGTGTCTGAAGGTATTTTGAATGGGAGCTGTGTGGCTGGGGCTGGCGGTCTTCCGCTCGACTCGGACGAGTTCGGCAATCTTCTGCTCGACTCAGGTTTGTCGAACGTACCCGAAGGCGCTCAGCAGTTACTCTCACTAATTATTGAAGAAAATATTAGTTTCTGGTAGCCATATTGGGTTTATAGTCATAGGGTATGTCAAATCATTAATCGGTCTTTGTTATCAGATAAAAAAAAATTTAATTATAATTTATTTATCTATTTTTATATCGTGCCAAAATTATAAATAGGATATTGCGGAAACATGCATAAGTCTCTTATTCAATTACTACATTTCCAGCACCCTGAAGAATGATTAATAAACGTCGCCAGAATATACAAATTATTCACTACCTTTACTGTTTTGTAGTTATAAGTATACCACTCAGATTTTTTAATGTATTATTATATGACTAAACTAAGCCCATGTTACTAATAGCGACCGCATGCACCAATATGCTATAATCTTGGTATGGATCAGCATCTACCAACATTTTTATATGCTGAATTGGCGTTAACTGAAATGCCAATACTGCCAGGCCCTGGAGACTTGGAATGTCCGAGGGTGATAAACAGTCGTTACCTTCGTGCTTTTATTGACCATAAATTCGTCAAACTTACAATAATTCCATCGATATTTTGATCAATCCTTTAATTTTACAATATTTCCATCAATATTTCACAATCTTCGCCAATCCGCAGCCAATCCTCACCAATCTTCAGCAATCGTACTACCAATCTTTCGCAATATTCTGATCAATATCGCAATCTTTCCATCAATCTGCTCCACAATCCCCACCGCAATACGCTCCACTATCTGCTCCGCAATCCACTCTGCAATTCGATCCGCAATCACTGTACATGCTCCACAATCTTTCAATACTTCCATCAATCTTTCAATCTTACCATCAATCTTTCGCAATATTTCGATCAATTTCGCAAACTTTAAATCAATCTACTCTACAATCCGCTCAGCAATCCGCTCCACAATCACTCCACATGGTCCACAATCTTTCAATCTTTCCATCAATCTTTCAATTTTCCCATCAATATTTCGCTATCTTTTCATCAATATTTCAATCCTTCCATCGATCGTTTGCAATCTTTACATCAATATTTCACAATATTTCAATCAATCTTTTGCAATATTTCCATCAATCTTTTGCAATATTTCCATCTATATTTCTCTAATATTTCATCAATGTTTCGTTCATTTTCACAATTTTTCCCATCAATTTCACAATATTTCCCTCATTCTTCCAATATTTCCACCAATTTTTTGTTCAATCTTTCAGTCAATCTTCAATCCATATTCAATCGATGGGTTTTGTCATCTGTCCCCCATCCCTACCGATTTTTTAAAAGAACCAACTGTCTCCAAATATTGTACATGGCGACAGACTTAATATTTAGATGCAGTCCACTATTCATGCATTTTTGTACGTAAATTTTTCATTGACATTCTGTATGCGGTTCTTTACCTTAATAGCTAAGTGTTTACAGCACCGCTTTAAAGTTGTGAGGGATGATAGGGTATAAAACATAACAATTAAGAAAAAACAATTACTTTATAATATTAATTTATTATTATGTAATTACAAATTCATAAGAGAGCAGTTCATCACTTCATGCGATATATCTACAATCCTTCTGTTCTATAATGATTGAAGATATCTCAACAATGAGTGAGAGACCCCTGCGTTTTTTGCAGGTCACTCAAACAAGAGAGTCTAACAACAAGTTAATTGGGGTCTTCGGGAAATATGTAACGACCGTAATTGACGCCTTCTGCCTTCTTCATGCCGCTTCTTGCAGCAAATGTGTAGGAGGGATGTGTGCGTGCATCGAGAAAATCGTCGTCATCATCGTCTTCAGTACTATCACTCTCTTCATAGTAGGCTTCACCTCCTGTTTCATCCTCAATATAAAATTTTATTTTCTTTGTAGCAGGAGTTGTAAAGTTCACGTCAGGATTTTCGCACGTGGAAATCGTGCCAGACGATGCCACTGACAGGCGAGTTGTCTCAGCTTTGTCTAGGATATGATGTCATGAGAAGGAAAATTTCCTGATTATTATTCCTGTATTGGAACCAGAACTCGTGGTCTTACAACTTCACCTACAGAGGTGTTCTGAAAGACGTTCGCATCACACATGCGTAGAACGTCGACGCAGTGTGTTTGATATTATTAACTTTTATACTTAATCTACTTAGATATATATTTTAAGAAAATATCTTACATTCGAAACTAATTGAAAAAAAAAGTTTCAAGACATATTGCATATTCCTAACAGCATTTTGGGGGCACTTTACCACTTTGAAATACAGATACGGTTTGGTCTTTGTACACTAAATAATTCTCGAAACGCTAATTAAAGAATTAATATCATAATAAACCACGGCTGCGAGTGCCTCGCGCAAACCCTGCAGGTTGAGGGTTCGAGTTCCAGGAAAGCTCGTGTGCCTAATTGTGTTTGTCCTAACGGTTCTATCTGAGCCACAGGCCATGAAAATTGTCACTGAGATCTAAAACACTTAATCATGTGAAAACGCAAAATAAGAAATATTTGATAGTGTTGTTGCTGGAGCTCACACGTGGGGTTAGGATATGAATCCCATCACTGAGCCTCGGAACTTTTCAAGTGGTTGGCGCGTCATCCTGACCAATTGTCTTGAGAACGCTCATTTATCTATTATGGGCGTTGAATTGCCAACCACTTCACTTTCTAGGTGATGAGGAAAACATACGTTTTCCAGATCGTATATTAAAAATACGTCAATTATAATACAAACGCAATTTAAAAAGTTCCTATTATACATTTTAAATGGAATTGTGGAGATATCGAATATATAAATCCCTCATAGAAAAATTCCTATCACTGGATTATATCTTCAAGCTATTTTTATTTGAAGTTTGTTGTAGAAATTGAAATGTGTTTAGAGAAAAATTATTGTAATAATCTCTAAGAAATTTCGTTGTGGAATCCGGGTAGCAAAATTATTTGGAATTGTAAGGAAATAATGTACATGGGCGCCATTTCAATAGTTTTAACAAAATTTTCATTTTTAGTTATTTTGAATTCTGCTACTCAAAGTATAGTAAAATAGTTCCCCCCTTTTTTCACTTTTATTGTACCTGTAGTTTTTGGCTTATATTACAATATAAAATGCATTACAAATATAGAAATTTATTCTGGACAGTTGCTTAANAATAATGTACATGGGCGCCATTTCAATAGTTTTAACAAAATTTTCATTTTTAGTTATTTTGAATTCTGCTACTCAAACTATAGTAAAATAGTTCCCCCCTTTTTTCACTTTTATTGTACCTGTAGTTTTTGGCTTATATTACAAATATAAAATGCATTACAAATATAGAAATTTATTCTGGACAGTTGCTTAGTGCCACCTCACCTGGGGGCCGTAAAACTGGCAACATTTTTGTAGTTTTCGTATTAGAGTAATAACTGACGTTAGTAACGTGAGAATTATGTGTAACAGGTGTACTTGTCGCAACCACTATCGCAATAATACATCCAATCTACAAGTGTAAAATAAGTGAAACACACTAACTGTCACCACGAGAAGCGCGATCAACAATGAGATGAGGAGCGATATTTAAGCGGAGTGGAGTGGATGGCACTTATCAAGGAGATCTTAACAGTCGATAAGGGTGGGAAGAAGTGGAGATGGAGCAGCGGCGGAATGTGAAGAAGGGGGTACAGAATATCCCCGAGAAAACCAATTGCGAAAGGAGCCACGGATTTCCGCATGTGGGATACGTGCCGGACGATGCCACTGTTTAGCAGGTTTCCTCGGAGACCTCCCGTTTCCTTGCCCTTTCATTCCGGTGTTGCTATATTCTCGACTCATTTCACCCTCATCTCCTCTCTAGACCTCGTTGTTAAGGGCCGCCCCAATCTCCCAACTCAACCCAAGTGCGGAAATCAGAAAGTGTCTCCGCCGGGAATCGAACCGTGGTGGGTGGTGAGCGTTGTAGTCGCTACACCGCCGCAGTCCCTGGTGTTCAGCGGAGTCCTCTGCCTTTCACACGCCTGCCAACCTAAAGAGATCGAGCAGGGGCCTCTTATTTCATGGTAATGTTCTTCACCACATGTTCACATTAGAATCCCTGCTGAAGCCTTTCATTGTTAGAACTGATCCCTATGACGTTAGTAACTTACGAATGAAGGAAAATTGTGTAATGAATAATTTTTACAGTATTTCTGTACAAGTATATTTCTTTCCAGTATGTAATCAATTTGTATCTTTTCTGGATCGAAATTAATTTATTTCTTAAGTACTGCTAAACAGTTCGTGACAAATATATGCTAGTGCTATAAAGAGCCGGGAGTAAGAAGGATCGCGATTGTGGAAATTAAATACTTCAAATGTTATGTTATGTCAGTGACCTTACAATATATTATAAATAANGAAGGATCGCGATTGTGGAAATTAAATACTTCAAATGTTATGTTATGTCAGTGACCTTACAATATATTATAAATAAATATATTAGATGAAGCTATTATTTTCACTTCTAATATCAACTACAATAAGTTATAGCTTACTTAAAATGGTTGGAAATATAATTATAGACAAATAGACAAACTTCAACATGTTTGGCGAATTCCAGATTCACGCTATTTATAACATAAATCTGGAGAGGACAAACTGCCGCAGGTAGATAAACGCGTAGTTTTTCCTAACCATCCTTTCCTTATTAAGCTTGGCGATATTATTATTACTGCAATAATCTATTCGTGCTGTATGACCGCGTGCCAGTGTCAATCTAATCACACAGAACGTGGAGGCGATGAAAGCGGATATCCTATATAAGGTGAAGAACGTCTCTTTCACACTACCAGGTAATCTGCTGGAAGAACGATGNCGATGAAAGCGGATATCCTATATAAGGTGAAGAACGTCTCTTTCACACTACCAGGTAATCTGCTGGAAGAACGATGCCGCTCTTGCAATTTCTTGTTTTCACTGTCCTTCTAGTTTTTACACCTCTGGCGCACTGTACAGAAGTAAGCAAACTTTATATCTATTTCTAAGCACTCTTGAGATATGTGTGTTAAAATATTCCTAGCTATTANTTACAGAAGTAAGCAAACTTTATATCTATTTCTAAGCACTCTTGAGATATGTGTGTTAAAATATTCCTAGCTATTAGCTAGAAATATATATAGGACATTTTTTCTCTATTTTGTGTGGAACTTTAATCAAATATAGTTTGTAATCGTCTGGCTAAATGATTCAACAAAACGATGAAGTAATTTGTTGCTCAGTCATTCTGCGCTTTCAGAAAAAAAGACAGGTAAAATTTGTGAAGACGGTCAATAAAATTATTTTTTTTTCCTTTTCTACGATTTTGGTGATTATGTGTTACCTGATGCACGATGTGAAAATTATATTTCTTCACCAACTCTCTCTCTCTCCCTCTCTCTCTCTCTTCATGTTTATCTGTTTCTCTCTTTCAAGATTCTTAGGAATTTTCTTCTCATTTCTAGACTCCGAATAAACTCTACAACCATTACAGTCAGTTAATAAATTCCTTTTTAATAAGTTTTAAATTCCGTATGTTTTCGAAAATTCCTATACAGAACGATCCGGAATGAATACCCTTGCTTTTAATTGAGATCTGATATCTGCGAACGGTATGTAGATAGATAGACAGAGCTTAAATTCTCGTCGACAGCGAGGTCAACATATACTGAGCAAGCTGTTCAGAGAAGCAGAAACGTGGAAGTAATGGGTTATGGTTTGTAGTAAGGAACCTTCTCAGGATTCTCCCTGAGTGACCTCGGGAAACCACGGAAAACCAAATCAGGGTGGCCGGACTTGGATTCCAACCCAGGTCCTACCGAGTGCGAGTCTAAAGTCTATCACTGCACCACCACGCTCGGTATCTGCGAATGTTCGTTTCGTAATATCATCGCCATTCATTGAGATAAGAGTGATCCGAGTTATTATTCAACAAATGTGCTAACACATGTGTGTTTATCGATGTTAACGATGTTGCCTGACTGTGAACTTGATATTGGGAAATATGTGTTAATGAAATTCAATTCTTATAGTCAGTATCGAAGATATAAACTTGAAACCAAAACCTATCTGTGAGAAATTATACTCCCAATCTCTGTATCAAAGTAAAACAACAATTTGCTTTCAGTTATATTTTATTTAATTATTGATTTTTATTATCTTTCCAGGAAACAGCCTTACAGGAATATTACAAAAGTCTTCGATAGCAAGGAACCACTTATTTTTATGCTCAATCAGTTCCTGCTTCTTATTCATATACTATATTTATATTTATATATAACAATAACGCAAAAAAATTATTTTAATTACATATATTTTCTTATACCAAATTCTCAACCAGGCAAAAATTTTAAGCCTCCATAAACATTGCCTTGGTGCAATTCAGTCAGGCGTACGGNATACCAAATTCTCAACCAGGCAAAAATTTTAAGCCTCCATAAACATTGCCTTGGTGCAATTCAGTCAGGCGTACGGTTTTTTGAGAAAACAATGTTTGTAAGGTTGCAATTGGTTGCCTGCCAGGAACCCTTGCAAACTTTGTCAGTTTTCTTGAGAAACCTACAAATGTGAGAGTTACATCAAGGCAACGTTATTTTATACATTATTGCCGACCTCCCGTGGGGCAGTGGGTTGGTGCTTCGTCGGTCATGGATGCGGGAGGCTGTGGGTTCAATTCCTAGGTATGTCACGGGTGTTGGTTTAAGTTAGGTATTAAGTTAGTTTGTAAGCCGTTTCCTTATAAGCCATCAGGGACGTAAATATGGCCTTTTTCAACCAATCAATTTTATACAGTAAAGTTTTTATGATAATGACGTCATTTATAACAATAAACACCTAAGAGTAACACTCATTTGTAGGATATTAACATGGCATGCTTTATTTTCTCAACGAAAGGGGATGATATTACCCAACAACCGTTCGCGGATTCCAGATCTCGATTCAAGACAACAGTATTCATGGATTCACAGTTTTTTTAATTTTGAAATGAAACATTTTTTAATTTAGATTTCAGTGGGCACCTACCTCCCTTTTGAATTACTGTTGGACATAGGTCTTGTATGGTTTTATATTTCATTTTGCATAGGGAATCACCTCGCAGGGTTTGTACCTGCAGTTCAAAGTCTTCCTGTATATAGTAACGTTTTTTAGATAACCGTAACAATATATTTCACCCGTGCTTTGGACGTACCAATGAGATCCGGTCACCGCAACGTGCGACCCGATTGGATTACCTTCGTTCACCCTGCAGCGTCCAGTCAGTGGTTTCAATAGACGATTAAATGTAACAAATTAAAATTTATTTATCAGCTGGTACGCTTTCCTGTTCATTAAATAACCAGAAGAAAAGTAAAAAAACCACTAACCATGAGTTTTAATAATTATAACACTCCTTTGGATAATCTAATTAATTACAAAACTTTAATTAATTTGTCTCGAACGATATCATATGCTATTTTTCAGCATATTTTATCTTTGAAACAATATTTCTGTGAGCCAGTGTTGAATTTCTTCATTCAATATAAATGCCGCTTCATATTCGTCGTTTCACGAAGAATGTAATTATTGTAAATTGTATTAGTAAATGATAGCGAAGTTGACAACATAATGCTGCAACTTCGCTGTGACAGAAACCTCGGTGCTGCCAGGGCGGCTGAGCTTAATAACGCTGCAATATATTTTCTAATGTCCTCAGCAGCACGGTGTTAAGCCAGGCATACAGACCACATAGATAATCCCAAATTAGCCGAACCCAGTTCACGAGGTCATTTTAGTAAACGTAGGACGTCACAAAATTAACAAGCATTGACACAGTGTTGGTTGTACATAAATAATGGCAGAAAGTAAACACATGTGTCTATTTCGGGCTGTACGACGCACATTAGTCTGTCAAGGTGGAGGACATCTTACAGCGCACCGAGTGTGAGTCCCGCGTTATTGCAGTCAACGTAGTAGCCAGTGCGTGTGAGTGTTGGAAGTGTATGTGTGTTCCGCACAGAAAGTTCCCGTGAACGTGTGCGTATGTAGTAAATAAGAACGATATACCTGTGCAGAAGAAACCAACATGGTATTATTTCATTGACACGCCCATTATAAACGCGCTGCAGCGAGATGTCTTAACGCAGAAAATTTTTGAACCTATGTTTTCCCAACCAAAAGACACTTGACAGCCTTTGTATGGGTTTAAGGGAAATGGGGTCTTTATATACGCCACGCCGTTGGAAAGGTGGGTCTCGGAGGTAGAAGACTGTGTATTTTGAATGTCACATGGTTGTTACGCATAACCAACAGCCCAAGTCACATCACCAGAATTGCTGCAAGAGCAGAAGAGTCCCAACATCAGGATAATCATGTTGAGGACAGCAAGAGAACACTGTATCTCTGTAATGTGCGGGTCCAGACACATACTGAGGTACACTACCCATGAGGGGCATTATTCTGCTCTTGGCTGTGGTGGGAGTGCGATCGTGATTCTCTTTTCACGGAACATGTGCTGCTAACAGATGAAATGGCCATCACAGGGAACTACATCAAGTTCCACAATGCGCATTTCTGGGCGTGTACCAGCTTCCATGTGTTGATGCCGTCTCGTCATAAACATCTATTTTGAATATGTGTGTTGCGTGTACTTGTGAAGAAAACTTTAGCAGTGATATTTGGTTACCAGCGCAGGTTAATGAACCTGTCTGCAGGCAGTTATTGAAAAATTATTTACTGTGCTTTCTTGAAGGCGATCAATTTACACATACCATAAATAATGTTTGTGAATGATGGTGCACCTGAAAACTTCAGNTACATAAATAATGGCAGAAAGTAAACACATGTGTCTATTTCGGGCTGTACGACGCACATTAGTCTGTCAAGGTGGAAGGCCTCTAACACTTTACCGAGTGTGAGTCCCGCGTCATTGCAGTCAACGTAGTAGCCAGTGCGTGTGAGTGTTGGAAGTGTATGTATGTTCTTCACAGAAAGTTCCCGTGAACGAGTGTGTATGTAGTAAATAAGAACGATGTTTCTGTGCAGAAGAAACCAACATGGTATTATTTCATTGACACGCCCATTATAAACGCGCTGCAGCGAGATGTCTTAACGCAGAAAATTTTTGAACCTATGTTTTCCCAACCAAAAGACACTTGACAGCCTTTGTATGGGTTTAAGGGAAATGGGGTCTTTATATACGCCACGCCGTTGGAAAGGTGGGTCTCGGAGGTAGAAGACTGTGTATTTTGAATGTCACATGGTTGTTACGCATAACCAACAGCCCAAGTCACATCACCAGAATTGCTGCAAGAGCAGAAGAGTCCCAACATCAGGATAATCATGTTGAGGACAGCAAGAGAACACTGTATCTCTGTAATGTGCGGGTCCAGACACATACTGAGGTCCACTACCCATGAGGGGCATTATTCTGCTCTTGGCTGTGGTGGGAGTGCGATCGTGATTCTCTTTTCACGGAACATGTGCTGCTAACAGATGAAATGGCCATCACAGGGAACTACATCAAGTTCCACAATGCGCATTTCTGGGCGTGTACCAGCTTCCATGTGTTGATGCCGTCTCGTCATAAACATCTATTTTGAATATGTGTGTTGCGTGTACTTGTGAAGAAAACTTTAGCAGTGCTATTTGGTTACCAGCGCAGGTTAATGAACCTGTCTGCAGGCAGTTATTGAAAAATTATTTACTCTGCTTTCTTGAAGGCGATCAATTTACACATACCATAAATAATGTTTGTGAATGATGGTGCACCTGAAAACTTCAGCAAAATGGCTTGTATCTAAATGCCAGCTATTCTCGGATCTGAATTTGGTGCGTAGGGGCCCATGCGTGGCTCGCAGATCGCCAGATCTAATCCCATTGTCTGTGCTGGTATACAATACCTATGTTGAAACTGTTGCCATCATTCATAAACGGTGCAGGACATTATACCATCACTTACGCGCGATGCTAGAGGTATTATTAAGTCAGCCTTTCTATGTATAGCCGTTTACATGGCTGTCAAGATGCTCGTGATGGACGTTTCGAACACTCCCTTTAGCGCCAATGTTTTGACGATTTTTCCTTAGAATGAAAAAATAAACCGTCTGTTCATTGTAAGAATCCACCTACATTCGGTAGTCCCATCTTCGCTATCAAGCTCTTATGGCAATATGTTACTATATTTTGCCACATTTTTTTGCAATACCCTTATTTAAACAGGCGCCAGATAATTTTCGAACGTTCTGAGTATTACATAATTTAAATTTACCATTTAATAAAATAAGCATTAATGAGATTTATAAAAAATATGTAAAAAATTTGTTTTTAAATGCATAATTTTTAATTTTTAATTCTGCAGTGTGGGACCTACAAAGTAATTTTCGAAGAGAATTATTAACAACTAATGTCAAAACATTAGCAGTTACATTAAAGGACAGACGAATTTGTTCTCCTTGCTTAAAAATAATAATTGGAATAGCTCTAAGTTAGTATGTTTTAGAATTCTCCACTATCACATGATCTCTAATCGGCAAGCATGCTGTAATGTAAATTTTTACCTGTAGGTTAACGATGCATGAGTGCAGAAGTAATAAACTAGTTATGGTGTCAGAAGTGTTCAATAAGAATGTAGCAACAGAAACTCGTACTCCGCTCCACCGAGGGCATTACCCCGAGCATCAATGGCAGGTCAGTGCAGTCGCTCACAGTGGTTGTTATGCTGTTGTTGCAGCAAGGCTGTGGGGGATCCCTTAGTCACCATCGCCCAGGGCACACTGCATGGTCGCAGGAATGTCACGGCACAAGGCACGGAGTACTACATGTTCCTGGGCATTCCTTACGCCGAGCCTCCAGTGGGAAGCCTGCGCTTTGTGGTAAGAGAAGATGCCACATGAAAATTAACACCTANGGGCACACTGCGTGGTCGCAGGAATGTCACGGCACAAGGCACGGAGTACTACATGTTCCTGGGCATTCCTTACGCCGCGCCTCCAGTGGGAAGCCTGCGCTTTGTGGTAAGAGAAGATGCCACATGAATATAAACAACTCACAAAAAGGTTTTGGAATATACATACATAATGCAAAAAACTATGGAATATGAATAAAAGAAAACATAGTAATTATAAGTTACCATCGGTACCAACACCAAACGTGAAATTAATAGTGTTGTTATTAAAAAAAACATTTTCCCGATATTGCAGACACAAAGACACGAAAGAACAACGAAAGTAACTTAATAGTGTCTCTGACTAGATAGAGTTTCTGTCATCCTACTGCAGCTTAGTACCGTGTATGGCCTCCATATGGATTGTGCAGGTGCCTATTGCGTCGTGGCATGATTGTAATCAATGTTTTATGACATCTTTCGTATGAAGGAGCACCCATTTCTGTTGGGCAGCTCTTATGAGATATGGAAGTGTTTCTGGAGGTTGTGAGACGATTATAAACTGAGGTGTTAGGCTTTTACCAGGCAGGTTCAATGCTTTAGTGCGCTCTCTGTTGATCACAAAAGAATTACATAAATCCCACCCCAACTGCTTTCTGTTACAATATTCCAGGCTTTCCATGAGGTGTATATTTTTTCATTCCTGGCCAGAAACCTTGAAATATATGAGTATAAATTCCCCGTACAGCCGCAGAATTGGAATGGTAAGAGACAATATCTGCCTTTCACAGCACTTGTCACCAAAATGGGCAAAACTATTGTTACTGAAAGGAAGTCAGAATCGTGTAAATGTGTGACGATCCAAATAGTTTTTTTAAAATTCTTATTATTGACTTACTCTCCAAAATTGTATGCCATTTACGTTCGTTTACTGACCGTTAAACGAAATTTGCCACTGACTTATGCCCATACTCAACTACGAGGAATACATATAATCCTGTCCTTTCTTTACACGCAGATATATGGTAGCTGCACTTCAATATTTATGGTGGAATAAAACATTAAAGCTATACGTTTAAGATTGCATGGTTTAGGAAAATAACGTTTCTTTTAAAATATTTGTATACATACATTTTTTAAATGTTATTTAAATACTTTATGTCTTTGAAAATCACAGCACATTGTAAATCTAAGTTTGTACATAATTAGACTTTTTAACCTTCGTCTTTCAACGAATTATTGATTATTTATTTTACGTTACATTTCAAAAAATAAAACTTTCATTTTGTGAATTTCCTTTAAGCATAGTTGGGCAACCCTCAGAACTTGAAAGCCAATTTTTTTTGCATTGTGTAGTTTCGGTGTTTCGTTGCTTAAAAACAGGACTATAATCTGCATTCTTAAAAACAAACACAAATTAGCTCAAACATCGTGGTAATTACTTTAAGTCGAGTTGAAATATAGTCCTCATTGATCAAGAGAATCAATTGCAGATCAATAAATTTATCATCAGAATTATTCTGTGCGCAAATTTGATCTCTCTTATATAATAAAAAAAACAAATTATCAGTTATACATCNGATCAAGAGAATCAATTGCAGATCAATAAATTTATCATCAGAATTATTCTGTGCGCAAATTTGATCTCTCTTATATATTAAAAAAACAAATTATCAGTTATACATATACTTCACA
Source organism: Clitarchus hookeri (assembly GCA_002778355.1). Taxonomy (NCBI): domain Eukaryota; kingdom Metazoa; phylum Arthropoda; class Insecta; order Phasmatodea; family Phasmatidae; genus Clitarchus; species Clitarchus hookeri. The sequence goes on along the minus strand of NQII01006243.1, from coordinate 91,040 downwards.
TTTTGCTTTTTTGTGTCTTTAGTAAATTATTGTAAAATATATGTTTACAGTCTTTAAAAAATTTTAACTTCAATATTTATTTTTATGTAATCAATTTTAGAGTTTTTGGAGACTGCCATTAATGATTAAGTTTCTCCGATCACAAAATTGTAATTTTCATTTACGTGCTTCAATAGCTACAATAACTTATATTTTGTGAAGGTACGGTCCTGCCGGCCTTTGACATCGTGACTTTGAAGCAGCCAATAATTTAATCATGCCAAGTTCTGATTACACACTCGCACTGAACCTCTAGTTTTATTTCCTCTTTCCTCATTCTGATATTATATATCATAGCCTAAATTATCTGAACTAAGTATTTATTATAAAGAGNAAATTGTAATTTTCATTTACGTGCTTCAATAGCTACAATAACTTATATTTTGTGAAGGTACGGTCCTGCCGGCCTTTTGACATCGTGACTTTGAAGCAGCCAATAATTTAATCATGCCAAGTTCTGATTACACACTCGCACTGAACCTCTAGTTTTATTTCCTCTTTCCTCATTCTGATATTGTATATCATAACCTAAATTATCTGAACTAAGTATTTATTATAAAGAAGAATTTTTTTTCTTACTTAACAATTATGGAGACATTTCACAAGGCATGTAATTAAAATGCATATAATATAAATAATGAAGTTTGTGAGACATAGATAATCCATAGGAACTTTGATTATATTTCCAGTTTTATTTTCCCTTAAAAAAATGTGTACTTGACTTGATTACGCCAATTATTACCGAAGACAATAACAAACTCGCTAAAGAACCTGATAAGAGTTAGCGCACATTACCGCTAGATAAGGTTACATTCAATAAAAAATATATTTAAAACACGTTAATATTTTAATTATGACACATAAATTACATTTCAGGAAAATACTGTAACGAATATTACCTTACTAAAGTTAATATTAAAATGAACACTGAATAGTCACACTATTATAAGTTATATTTTGCTGGTATAAATATACTACTGTGAAAAAAGACTAACTTCGCAGCTATGGATTCAAACTGTAAATATATTTCACGAATTGTTGCCTGTCCTATGCAAATTTATTTCGTTTTGATTCACATGATAAAAGAAGACCGCTACCTAACTTATATTACAATTTAAACGCTTACTAATTTTCATAGCTGCAGTTTTTTTTAAATTGATTTTATTATTTCCNTACTGTGAAAAAAGACTAACTTCGCAGCTATGGATTCAAACTGTAAATATATTTCACGAATTGTTGCCTGTCCTATGTAAATTTATTTAGTTTTGATTCACATGATAAAAGAAGACCGCTACCTAACTTATATTACAATTTAAACGCTTACTAATTTTCATAGCTGCAGTTTTTTTTAAATTGATTTTATTATTTCCTTTTTTTTATATGTTTCGTGCAATATTTTACATGATGTTCGTAGAAATTCTTTTAGTTTCAATGTATCAGCTTAACTTTGTTCAGACGATTTTTTCGTATATATATTTAAAATGCCGTTATAATTTTGTGTGTGGTTACGAACGAACGTAGTTTTTTCTCTCCTNGCAATATTTTACATGATGTTCGTAGAAATTCTTTTAGTTTCAATGTATCAGCTTAACTTTGTTCAGACGATTTTTTTCGTATATATATTTAAAATGCCGTTATAATTTTGTGTGTGGTTACGAACGAACGTAGTTTTTTCTCTCCTTNTTTTTTCGTATATATATTTAAAATGCCGTTATAATTTTGTGTGTGGTTACGAACGAACGTAGTTTTTTCTCTCCTTTACTAATTACCTCTAGATTAAACCACAATGGGAGTCTGTTTTTAACACGCCTACATCACTCAATAATATTAACAGACAAATCTTCTAGTGGAATAAATATTCCTGCAGTTACTTTGATTTCGAATTCATTTCGACACTTCTCTTCTCTTTTCCGGTATACAATTCCGCTATCGAGTGTTCAAAAAATTGAGTAGTTATTATGTTCGTATGTGCATCATCATGATGTAAAGAATATAGTGTACCTATATATTATTATTTGATGTTTGAAAAAACATTGCTATGTAGCTGAATTACTAGCTGGATATATTTGAACGTTTGCCATTGCAATGACGAATGTCCAAAAATCTCCATCTAGTCATATTTATAGGTGTTGTAATGTTACTCCAAATTTACTCTCATGCAGGTCCATTTTATAGTTGACATTAATGAAATATATGAAATATAGTTATTAAGGCCCTTTTATTCTATAGGCCCCCCAGCTCCGCGAGTTATGGTATGGAGTAAGGAACGCCAGCAATTTTGGATCTACGTGCTATCAGTGGGACACATCCCGTGTGATAACAGGAGATGAAGACTGCTTATTCCTCAACGTCTTCACTCCCAAGGTATCACAAATGTCATTTTTCCTATTATAAATTATAATCGGTTTAAACCTACGTGCCTCTCCTTGTCAANTCCCAAGGTATCACAAATGTCATTTTTCCTATTATAAATTATAATCGGTTTAAACCTACGTGCCTCTCCTTGTCAACATTTTTTCCAATTAAATTTTAATGATTCTACATACACTAGCGGAGCATTTCATACCACTTTAAGAGAATTTGCTTTGTTCCAGCTGAGTTTCCTAATGAATCATGTTTTTGGTAAAATTAAAAAAATATGCAATTTAATGAAAAAATTAGAATAGACAAAATATTGAAAGAAATTATAAATATTTACTTCAACNTTAAAAAAATATGCAATTTAATGAAAAAATTAGAATAGACAAAATATTGAAAGAAATTATAAATATTTACTTCAACAATATGAATATTGTTTAATTAACAATTGCTGATTTTTTAAATATTCTGAAACCGATTTTGCTGACTTTCAATTTAAAACTGTGATAAAAAGCATTATAATAGTTTTGAAACAATTAGCAAGTTTTCTGAGGCCGATGAGTTCAATGTGGAACACTCACTTAATTTCCAAAATCCTGTTATCGAGCGAGGACAGCACGATCTGCGAATATGAGGCAACTTCTGATATATGTCCTTCCACGACATACATTCCGGCAGTTTTTCATCTCTTTCATTAAGTAATTATTATTGAAACTGAATGTATGTGTTTCTATTTACGCTACACTATTTGAACTATAAAAATATATTCATGATAACTTCCTGAACAGTAAGGTAATTAACGTATAACGAGCAGCACCGGAATTTAAGAGCGGGAGAAACGAGAAATCTGCGAGAAACCCACTGACCACCGGGGTCGTCCGACATGTCTCTCACAAGCGGAAATCCGGGAGTGACTCACCCGGTGATCTAGCCGGTTCGCCTCGGTGGGAGGCGAATACTCTAGCCGCCACGGCAACCATAGCCCCAGTGGGGTGTATTTTTTTTCTTCACAATATTCAGTTTTGAAAAAAATGTATTGCTTGAAATTTTATGTTGATTTGCTGCGGTTTTATGCTAGTTATATAATTGTATACTCTTTCGCAGCTACATGGAAACAGTAAATCCTTACTTCCGGTCATGGTTTACATTCACGGTGGGGCCTTCGCTTTAGGGAACGGAAACATAAGCCCGGGACACCTGATGGACTATGAAGTACTTGTCGTGTCCATTAACTACAGACTCAATGTCTTCGGTGAGTACATACAATGTTTGACTCCATTTTAGCTGGATCCCTCCAGTATTCTCACTCGTGGTCTGTTGTACGTCCCGACTATTGTGATGAGCCTGAAGATGTTTCGTGCGTTCAAGGCCCAGAAGCGATGGAATGATACGGGCGACACTAACTCGCGCTCCCTGCGGCCCATCGCCCTTACGTGCAAGGCGCCGCTAACTGGCGTGCTGTGCTTTCGTCGTCACGCTTCCCTGTGCTAACTAGATCTGTAACAGTGGGACTTTATTGCACGCGATGAAAGCCCACATACTTAACTACACACTTATGCTTGTACTTTACTCCTGGCTCTGAAGAAAACTGCGCATGCCGGCTTTAACAATGCAATTATTTTACTATGTTAACTAATTTTTACTATTTAAATACACATAATACGGCAATAGCAAAACCATGCTGCACGAGATTATTGTTTTTTGCTTTTCTGGAAAAAAAATCGCATATCCTGAACATTTATTTTCTGAGATAAGCATACAGTGCATTCGCAGAAAATATTTTAGTACATTTTCCAACTAATTCATATTAGTTATATATGAAATATATATATGTTTCAATTTGAATTTAACCAAAACAAAGTGTGAAGAAACCGCGAATGGACCATAACCTGTAATTATCGCAGCTGTAGGCTGAATGTTATGACGGGAAGTGACGAGCNTGAAGAAACCGCGAATGGACCATAACCTGTAATTATCGCAGCTGTAGGCTGAATGTTATGACGGGAAGTGACGAGCTGTGCGCCAAGCTTCATCTTGAGGGATGTTCTTTCCGGCGTCGGTCCACAGACCTCGTTCAAGGTGTTACCAGGTGTTACATAGTTTCGTGATGGTGCAGTTGTCCCGCATACTGTGCTGCCAGGGAAAGCAGGTCCACTGGCGTTTCGCTGCTACGTTTCACAAACTACAAGTTGTTGCAAGGCAACGTGGTTCCTTCCTCTAGCCTGGATACAAACACTGCTGCAGTCAGGTTAGCTTGTCCACAGTCTCTGTTTCGTTACATCCCACACGTGAATCTGCGGCAANTACAAACACTGCTGCAGTCAGGTTAGCTTGTCCACAGTCTCTGTTTCGTTACATCCCACACGTGAATCTGCGGCAACTGAGGCTGTGAGGGGCAGCTAATGTTCCAGGGAATCTTGAGAGCCGCTGGAAGAAATGCTTTCGTCTGGACTTAGTTGTCACTCGACTGGAAAACTTGTTAAACTAACAAATTCCGGGGATTTTAAAATCTATTTAGAAAATCAGTGAAGCGTCAGAGAATTTTGAACTCAGTAGCTAACTGCCAGGGAATTCTGTGATGTCCTAGATATATTAAGCATTTCTGCCACCATTCGTGCACCACTATCCGAATCGTATAAAATTGTTTTGTAGTTTGGGAATTAAATTTCTTGGCATTAATCGTTCAATGTGTGTTTTAAAAGAAATTTTCTAATACCAGATAAGCACTTCGGTGTAAAATTGTCCTGGAATGCACAGGTGCCTATCCTCACAGAAAAATATGTTATACAAAAGGTCATGGTGAAAAAAAATCTTTTTCTATAAATCAGGGAATTATCAGGAAATATATAAATGAAAAAAGGTGTCAACACTGCTGAGGAGGCAAGCAGTGCCACACGAACTATTCGTTGTGTTATCTGCTCCAAGTCGCTACACTGTTAAAGATTTTATACTATCAAAAATTTGTTTGGGAATGTACAGTGAATATATGGAAAATGTTTCCATAAGAACAACAAATGGAACTGTGCTCTGCACATACAGCATATGAAACGTCTCCGTATTTCCTACAACTTCTGATTTCGGAAACGGACAATGTCCAATACTACACGAAATGTTCTTCCCCGCTAAAGCTAGAAAGTTATAGATTCCTGCAGCTGTTAGGATATCCTTGCCACTTTAACCTATTATTTGAAACATTAAACGTAGCAAAAACAACCGTAACAGGCAGTTACACTGGAAACACTTGACATACATTAGAAACTGAGGGAATTACGTATGTCACTTTCATCGGGATATACTGCATTAATACTCATCGAAGACACTATTTCCATACTTGTCATAGGCACAAGAAAAATTATATGCGAGTGGTCTGTGTGGCAGTTTGTCGACTTCTGTTCGTTTACTTATTCCTGCCAAAAAAAACTTAAAAGTTTTAGATGTAATTTATTTTGTATAATTTTATTCATATATAAGCTTTTATTAATTTTCTTCTCAGTTTTCCCTTTTAGCATGGTATCTCTCATCAAAGGGTACAAATTTATATTTTGTTTAAAAGGTATATTTTGTAAGGTATCTAATATACGCCCAGAATTATGTAATATGTATTACGCTATTCGTTCCCTCGGCCGGTCTGAAAATAGGAACCACTCTGAACTTAAAATACTATGTAAGTATTGTTGTTGGTACAGGGTTCCTGAGTGTGGAAGGGACGGAGGCGACGGGCAATGCCAGGCTGAAGGAACAGGTAGCCGCTCTGCGCTGGGTCAGGAGAAACATAGCGCACTTCGGTGGCGACCCGAACTCTGTCACCATCTTTGGCATCGGCGCGGGTGGTGCAGGTGTCCAGTACCACATGATGTCACCACTGGCTAGAGGTGAGCGGAGAGGGCGGACAAACCCACTCGAGAACGTGCACATCAAGTGAGGGGTTCACTCATGTGTTGGATTTCTATGTTCCCTTTACAAGGGTTATAGCTCCCGGATCCTCGCACATGAGAATCGTGCCGGACGATGTGGCTAGTTGACGGATTTTCTCCGGGATCTCCCGTTTCCCCCCACCCTTTCATTCCGGAGCTACTTCCTACTCACCTCAATCACCCTCATCAACTCTAATGGCCTCGTTGTGAAGTGCTGCCCTAACCTTTCCGATCCACTAGATTCGCTTTGCCAATGTAAGTTTACGACTAAGTGTTGCATTACTCGGATGCTACTTCCGCTATAGTCCGGGTAAAATACCCATCTTAGTAGTGAACATAAGTGCTGTTTTAGCTTTAGTTTAGATTAAATTTAGCACTTAAGGGCGTTTCATGACAAAAAAAANGTAGTGAACATAAGTGCTGTTTTAGCTTTAGTTTAGATTAAATTTAGCACTTAAGGGCGTTTCATGACAAAAAAAATATAGAATTTTAGGAAATTTTTTTGGTTTCGTGACATATCGATAATAACTTGTTGAGAATACCTACTCATTAAAAAAAATTATATCGTGTTTTTTTTATATCAGTAATGTCTTAATCTTAACTTAAAATTTTGGTTCTCACAAAATNAGTAGTGAACATAAGTGCTGTTTTAGCTTTAGTTTAGATTAAATTTAGCACTTAAGGGCGTTTCATGACAAAAAAAAATATAGAATTTTAGGAAATTTTTTTGGTTTCGTGACATATCGATAATAACTTGTTGAGAATACCTACTCATTAAAAAAAATTATATCGTGTTTTTTTTATATCAGTAATGTCTTAATCTTAACTTAAAATTTTGGTTCTCACAAAATATAAAAATATTTTCTTTTACAATTAGTATTATTTGAGCTTCAGTGTTTATTAAGGGACGCGATTGGCATGTTAGAATTACTTTGGGATCAGGAACTTGGATCACCCGCTTTAAAGATTTTAATTCTAGGTATACTAACCTTTTATTTTCTTCTAATGTCCTACATTTTCCTGATTATTGTTTCATATATCAATAAAAGAATGACATCCAAAATATATGTAAAATAAATTTAACCTATTGATTGCCTTTGAGTTGACCCACCATAATTCACATGACATGAGATGGGGAGCCTATTGTCGATCACATTAGAACAATTTCTGGGTAAGCTTTCCCAAATGAGTGTGAATAAATTTTTAATTGCTACATTTTAAATAAACAATACTGCTATGTAATTAGAAAAAATTGATAGTATATTATATGTTCACGTTTCAAAATTTGAAAAATATTTTTAGGAACATTACAATATTGCAGCTTGAATACAGGCTAAATTCGACACCCGTTCTTTACCATTATGTGGAGGTAATTCTTTTATTTGAGTTATTTACACATAATGTGTTTTTTTATTTAACTGCATATTGGGAAAATATCACTTAATAAAATACAGTATATACCATTTGCAACATTCGGGATTAAACCACGGACCTCCCGAAAGCACAGAACATATCATCATGGTAATTTCTTCCACAGTGTGGCAGCAGGCCGTAAGAGGCAGCGATTTCATTCCAGCTTTAATACGACTTCAAAGTTAGGCATATTTCTAATTACAAACTCATTTGTTCCTTCAGTTCGTAGACGCATTTCTAAAACTCTGAGTAGGAATTGTGTGATCTATTGCGTCTTCAGAAACTTATAAACTAAATGAAATTTAAAGATGTGGAAGCAGTCAATACAGTAATAAATAATAATTAGACATAAGACTCACGCAGGAAAAAAATTTATTGTAAGTTTTTACAAAATTGTGTAAGTATAGAATTGGCATTATAATGCTCCAAACAAATTTATGGAACCACCTACTTGGTTTCAAAAGAGTTACTTTCGGATAGCAATGTTCCAGGTTCACGGGGCACATCATAGGGCTGATAGACATTATAATTACACACACATTTTGTTAGAGAAGCCACCTAATAACTTATTCTTCTTTTTTTACATAATTCACAATCTTTGTAAAATTCAGTAACAACTTGACGCTGTTCCCCACCTGTGGCACACATAGGTGGTTTATAGGGTCGGAGTTAATTCCTCAAGGCACAGACTATAAGGGGGCTGGGATTTGAGGGTATTTCAATAAGCTAGTCTTTTGACGTTTCACTTAACTGGATGGATAAATTGTCTCGAGTTTAAACAAAAACAATATACAGAAATATTTCTGAGGTGTGGTACTCTATTTTGGCTAACTCGAATTAACTGTGGGCGACTTCGTGTAGGAGGGGGGCTTCTCTGGACGGTGACTTGATACATAACTACTCTGCTGGTGTGGTACAGGTATGTTGCCGGCTGTGGATGAGATCCAGTGATGTAGGCGGCCTTGTAAAAGGCCCGCGTTTGGTGCTGTCTCCCCCGAACTGCTGTTCTGGGTTCGTTTTGATGTCCTCTCGCGTTTTTTTGACGTAACTCTTCTCTCGGCTCGGTGATAATGAACTTCACGCCTCTGCTCGTGTAAATTGGCTTATATGCCATCCAACCTCCCTCCCTAAGTGTCGGCACATGTCTCTGTTGTTGGGGGAGGAGGGGAAGGTGGGGGCCTGAAGTACAAAGCCCTTCAACCATGTGCCATGATTCGTGAAGATTCGGGTAAGGGGGGGGAAGTGGTGATCTTGCCCTTGAATTTACCATCTCAGCTTATTCTCATGCAGTTTGGCTACAATGGTGGTAGGGGGGAGGAGTATTCTTGGCCTCCACTTTCAATTGGTCAGCCATTTTCTCAGGCGTGAAGATAGAGGTGCTCTTTTATTGGCTCTGCAATTTCTCCCGCTTTCCTACGTATTTACGTAGCACTTTCTGGGTGCTCTGGCGATATGCCACCTCTTACTCGGCACAACCTTGACACATGTAAATGCGATACATTCTGGCTGTCCATGTGCCTTGTGACACGTGTCAATTGGTAGGCGCTCGCGAAGGTGGTCAACGAGGCTTCTACTCGTAAATCTGTTACACGACAACATTATACTCCAAGTGTGTTACCAGTATGCTGCGTAACAAACAACAAAATACCGATCATATATCTGCGATGCACATCTATATTCAGTTTAGTCCCCTTAAAAATAAGGCGTGGGTGTTCTTTGTTTCTCTCGTTTTCTTAAAAAATGAGAGGTAGGTGTGTATTTGATTTGTGCTAGACTTACGCAAGTAAACTCCATAGACTGGACACTGATGCGCGAATACAGGTTTGTATATATTCTCTTCGCCTATAGCTTATCCATTTATCAAAATGTGCCACACTCTTAAATTGCCCAAATTAGTTTCAATGTGCTATTCCGAGGCTCAATTCTTTTTCCACTATAAAATAAAATAAAGACAATTTTCTTAAAAATATTAATTTCAACATGTTCGTGTAAAACACGGGAACTAGAATACATAGAATAGTCATTTCCATTAATCTCTGGATGTGTGTTCTTTGTCATTACATTGGAAGCTGTAGCCCAGCTGCAATGTCTTTATCTTTGAACAGTGTGTTTGATTTCCTGTAAAATAATTCAATGGCATTGTTCTTAAGAAATGGCGACTAATAACTTTGTAAGAATCAGCATTTAATCATAGAACACTGTATCTTTCTATGACTAACGTTAGAGACTCCTTGCGCCCCTTTACTGTATTATTGACAGAGAAAGAACGCTTTTCTAGTCAAAGAGGTCTTCTTGATTTTCCAAATCCAGAACGTAAATCATTTCACTTAAAATTGTACATATCCGGTATTAAAGGCAACACAAATATAACTGTGGATGTGTTTAAGGCAGAAACGTCCTCAAAATAGACAAGAAAATAAGGTTTAGACTTAAGCGGTAGAGAGAAATATCTGGGCACATAGTGATATAGGTTCTAAGAGCATGTGCTTAGCCCTAAGTTTAAGGAGAATGACAATTGAATAATGAGTTAGCTACTCATACAATGCATTATAAGATTGTATGTATGTATGTTTAAGTAAATACATACACATATATACACACAACATAGGTTTGTTACTGCTGGACAGTTTTAACAATGCTCCTCGTATTTTAGCATTCAGTTGTTAAAAAGTTTGATAAGTGGAAGTTACTCAGTTCTGTAATTTAGCTCCCTATTTAGCTATCATAGTTGTCCTGGCAGGAAATAGGGTGCCGTGGTTAAGCAGTAATCCCACAGCATACACTCGCTCATGTGATATCTTAGTTTGAAGAGCTGGTCGATAAGGTAAACTGTCATCCGCCTTGTTCATGGGATTTACCAGATGAAAGGCCCACTGTAAGCAAGTAACTGGCTGTGCCTTTATAGTTTTGAGCGGACAGGTGCAAGTTTATTATACAGCTAACTTCAACAGCGTAGTCGCTACGAGTAATGGGAGCTAATAAACTCCATCAGTGAAAAATTCCTTTACTCTGTGGAACATGTTTTTTTCTTTCATGAGGTTAAGCAGATCTCATGTGATTCTGTAAAGCCTGCAACATTTCTTGGATCCCCTGACCCTTGTAGAGTAAATACATTGGGCTGCAAAACTTAGGCACAAAGAGTAAAAGTTAACAAAACGTCCGTATGAACAGGCAGATCGGCCGAAAGATTAATCAGGAAATCGCCTGGAGTATGACACGGTAGGCCATGCCATAAATGCAGCAAGACGTACTGTGTCCGTGTGCTTAGCCTCTAAACTATTGCAATGAAAGCTAGTGCAGAACGCACTTAGCTTTTAATAACACTGAGTTTCTGTTTGAAGTCTGATATGACCAACAGACATTCCCGGTTACGACATTAGGATGACTTTAACAGAGGCCGAATAATCAGAAAGTTGAAAAGAAGTCGAAGTGTTACTAGTGTGTGTCCGGAGATCGTGGTCGCAAAGAGCATCGTGCCACCAGCTTGGTCAGAATTGCCAGCGACACGAACAGTTATACGAGGGTGTTATAGTAATCACCCACAAGCAATCATGGTGGTGGAGGATATGTATACTGTCCTACAGGCGAGAAAATATCGACGGCAGACGCCAAGTAGAAATCACCATACACATGCAACGCACTATTGATATCGCTTTTAATTTGTTCGCTCGTCGACCAGTACGGTGTGCGCTATTGACTTCTACCTATCTGAGACAGCATTTGCTGAGCTTCCGAGAACAAAAGGGCTGGAGAGCTAAGCCATGCAGTCGAGAGCTCTCTACAAACGGGAGGCGATTTATTCTTACTAGCGTTTAAGGACGTCTGTATATATTGTAGAGAGCAAAAAGCAACAACTACCCTTCCAGCACTGTCGAAAGTCACTGGTGTGAAGGGAGAAGAATTCTTGTTAGGGGAAGAATAACGTTTCAAGGCCACATGGAACCNGCGATTTATTCTTACTAGCGTTTAAGGACGTCTGTATATATTGTAGAGAGCAAAAAGCAACAACTACCCTTCCAGCATCGTCAAAAGTCACTGGTTTGCCGGTAGAAGAATTCTGTTTTGGGGAGGAATAACTCTTCGTGGTCACACGGAGCTACGCATCTTAGAAGGAGGTTCAGTTACTGCTGACCGGTATTGTACCGAGTTTCTAGTTCCTCATGTTTGTCTTCAGCAGACTTTATCATGGACAACAACACTGCACCTCATCCTATAGTCGTTATCTTTGATATGAAGTAAAGTGAGCATATTGGCCTATGTATTGGCCCTCGCGGTCCCCAGACCTAACTCCTATCTAACACATGTAGAACGTTGCCGGGAGATGCCTAGTAGAACGTCACCAGCCGCCAGCAACACTCCGGAGCTGTATCTAGTGCAACAAATGGAATGGGATATACTGCCTCAAGAACTTGTCAAAGACCTGATACTAATCATGAACAGACGGTGCACATCCAGCATCGCAATCATAGCTGACCATATCCCCACTCAGGACTGCATTTTTGTTTTCCTATTATTTGTAAAATTGACGTTTCTGTCTTCTAGACTGGTCTACTCGGAACCAACTTTTGTATAAAAAACTTCTAACTCCTTTTGATTACATTCTTCTCCAGAGTTATTCATATTTCCCATACACTTTCATCTCAATTCTGTAGAAGTAGAGAGGCCAAGACATCAAAGTAACACGAGAAATGTAAAAAGTTAAAGAGAATACAGTAGGGGAGTCATCTTGAAGAAAGGCAATTTTCCCAGTGCAGTATTGGGTATCAGTACATGGAAAATTTTAATGCAAAATGCATCTTGATCTCTAAGCCATTAGTTTTAATTTGTTAGAGGAAAATGGATGTGTGACAGTTTTATATAAGTGTTGATGTATTATTATTGTATGACTAAAAGTTATAGACTTTTTTATAAATACATCAATGCATTGTGTTGCAGGTCTCTTCCACAGAACCATTTTTGTGAGTGGCGTAGCTCTAGATCCAACTTACTTCACCTGTCGCACAATAGACAACGCCTACATACTCAGCTACATTTTGGGCAGACCTGCCACCAATCCGGAGGACCTCATCACCAACCTGAGGGCTACACCTGCCGGAGAACTCACCAGCGCAGTCCCCAAAATTCTCGGGCTGGTGGATAGCAACAACTTAATGTTAAACCCATTCACGCCCTCGATGGAGTATACTAGAGCCAGCGAGAAACCATTCCTGCTGCAATCTCCAGAGTGCACAGAATCTGCAGGTTGGTTTACTAATGTTCCCTGCATAATTGGTTTCAGTGTGAACGAGATTGGTTATGCTGTGAACGACACTCTATTATCTCAACCATCGTATTTTCAAAATATCAACAATAACCTGGAACAAATTGTCCCCAAAGACCTGGGATTGAAGAAAGTATTTCAGATCTCGCTAAAAGTGGCAAGAAAAATTAAAGAATTTTACTTTGGTAATGAGATCATCGCGTATAACAACAGGCGCAGGTGGCAGACTCATTTTTCGTCAAGGGTATTCAGGGAGTTGTTATTTCCCATGCAAGGTTCTCGGATATAACCAAATCGTACAATTTCTTGTTCGATTACGATAATGCTACATACTTAGGTGCACTCAAATATATTTTTTTCTCAGGAGATAAGTGTAACGAGAATGCAACAGATTCGACGGTTGCAGAAAATTTTGGGAGACTGTGGACTAGTTTCGCAAAGAAAGGTGTGCCAACTATCGGAGATGGCGTTTGTTGGCCTTCAGTGAGTAAGAATAAGTTCCCGTATTTGCGGATCGGCAAATCTCTGGAACTCTATAATAATTTGGAAAATGATAGAATAAATTTCTGGGCCAACATTTAGAGAATCTATCGGCTGTCGGGACCTTGCTGCTGACGTGTTAGGTAGCGAGGGATTCGTTTTTAACCTTTCATTTTGTTTATTTTAATGCTACTATTACGACATGAGGTTTCCATATTTTTAAAATAGCCTCGAAACACGTTCTTATAGTAGGAACTTTATTTTATTAATATTTTTCCACGTTTTAGATACATTGCAAACACGCAAATTATGAGAACAGTTTAAAACACCAATAATTTTAATTTTTGTTTCATAGATTTCAACAAATTTTCAGAAATGTAGTATCGTAAATTATCTTCTTTAATGTCTTTAAGTTGTCGTAAATAACATTTCATAAACTGATAAACTTATTCCGATTTTCTCAGGTCCACTTTTTAATGTCAACAAATATATATTATTGTGCATATTTTTTTTTATTTTTTAATGATACACAAGTAGCACACTGTTTCAATTTTCTCTGTAATAAAAACTATCAAGGAAGAAAAGATGGAAGGGTTAGAAAAACATGAGATACAAACATGCAAAAATGTGATCGATGGGAAGAAATAGGGAAGGGCTAATTTTGTAGACACACATAAATGTAGAAAAAAAATTGAATAGGAAACGAAAACTAGAGGTATAGTTTACTTAGAAGAGAATAGGAAAAACATTGAAGGGCTGTATCAGGAAGATAGTGAGGAGACAAGGAAGGAAAAGGAGAGACAAAGTGAAAATGGTATTGAATAAAACGAAAATAAAGAAAAATATTTAATAAAGACTGACACAATGAAACTTCGATAGTAAACTAAATATAATTTTGTTTATATTATAATTGTTAAACAATAATGTAATAGAGGTAAAAGATTTATTTAAGGGAAAACTTGTAAAATAATAAGGCGAAAGAGGTAATGGCTTTATTTGAGAAAAAAATTCTAAAATATTAATGTAATAGCGACAATTTTTATTTGGAAAAGCTTTTATTTTACACACCCTTAAGAAATGTTTTAATCAGTAAGAAAACAGCCTAAAATAATTTGCAAAAAATTAACATGTAATGTTAGGTTGCAAAAAGTAATACAGGAATTAGAAACAATTAACTATGGAAAAAAATAATAAAAGAAAGTTTATTAAAAATTATCGAAAATTTCTTTAAATATAAGAGAAACTGGACGCAAAATGCACAAAATTTATCAGTGTTTATTGAGTCTGGCCATTATGGCGTCACAAATATTGCGAAATGTATGCACCCTTTCTGTGTATTTAAAATATACAGACATACTAAAATATATTAAAAAGGTTTTTAAACTATATATAGGTCCATAAAGGGTAGAAAGAAGAGTAGTTCACAATGTGTATAGAGAAAAGATGCAAATTGGCATACGACATTACTCAGGACCCGTAAAAGTAATTGCGTAAAGTGAAATTTTTTTTTGGATGTATGTAGTGTTATGTAACAAAATTGTTAACAGAGGCCGAGTATTAAAGAATACCCCAAATTTGAACGTCTAAAATATCAAAACCAAACAACCTGCAACCTTCTTTGATAAACAAAATCCACCGTGGAACTGTGAAGTTTGTATACCATATCTCCATAAATGTTCAATGTGACCACTACAAGTAGCCCGAATGGCACCTACGCGATATTCAAATTCTTTCCACATTCTTGTCAACATCTCCGCTGTTACGGTTTGGATGGCGTCTGTAATTCTTGTTTTGAGGTCGCCAATGTTAGATGGGCAATAGTGGGCGAAACACTTGATCCGTTACGTACTCTCATAGAACATAATCGCACGGGGTGAGATCCGGGCTTCTTGGAAGCCAATGATGAAGAGTCTGGTCACCAGCTGCTCCTCCACCAGTCCAACGTTGCGCCAATGTCTCGTTCATGTATCCACGAACAGCTAGGTGCCAATGGGTTAGCACACCAATATGCTGGAAAAAGAAGTCCCCCGCTGCCTCATCTAACTGAGGAAACAACCACTATGTAATCATGTCCAAATAAGGGATTCCCGTAACAGTGGGATCGTTAAAAGAAAGGGCCGAAAACAGTGTCTTTGGATACATACATTATGAATGTAAAGCAACCACTCGGCCACCATACGTTTATATTTTAACGAAGCGCTCTTAGCCAATGAGCCATCCCGCGTATTAAACAACCCACTCAGCGGGGAAGAGGGATGACGCCCTCTCATCGCAGATGTTACCAGCTATGCAACTGAGGTAACCATATCCGAGGTTCCGACTTGATACACAACCTCTGCAGAAAGCACCCTTCCACAAAGCCTCAGACCTTCGTTCTCAGTAACCAAGCGTGTTGTCTCATCGGAGTACTATCCGGATCCTTAGTGTTTTGCCAGGACATTACTCTAGCAGGTACCTGCCCACCACCTGGTCTTTCTTTGAGAGGGGGAATCTCTCCAGAACTCCTCCAGGATACGGAGTTTGGATACAGCGCAAAACACATTCAATTTGGGGGATGCGAGCTGGTGTTATGTGGATTCATGTGGAAGCTCCTGACCCAATATCCGCACGTTGTACCGGTTCACCTTACCATTTGATGGAAACGTCGCTTCATCGCTGAAAACCAGCATAGACGTGAAGGCATCGTCTACCCCGTTCTGGGCAAGGATCATAAGACCGTTCCCTTTACATTGACTTGTCGAATGTGATCTCACTACCACTACGCAACATTAAACCGAGAGTTACATACGCCATCAAAACCGTAACACCAGACATGCTGACAAGAGCATGAAACGAGTGTGATTATCGCGTAGATGTCGATCGGACCGCTCATGGTGGTCACATTGAACATTTATGAATGTATGGTAAACGAACTTCACTGTTCCACGTGAATTGATCCATTCAGGTTGTATGTTGTTTGGTTTTGATATTATAGACCTTCAAAGTTGGGGTATTGTTTTATACTCATCCTGTACTACAATGAAAATTAGTGTTATCATTATTGTAATAATAATTGTGCCTGGGTAACGAATGAAACATGAGCAAGTTGGGTCAAACATTAAGGAATTATATACAATAATGAAAATAAATTTTTTTTCAGACAGATATTAAATATGGTTATACTTTAGTTGTATTTATGTTCATTTAATTTTTTGTAAGTTGTTTAAATGAAGGATAAGATGTATTTTGTTAGGATATATATAAAGGTTATATAAAATTTAATGGTTAAGAACTGATCTGTCGTTTTCGTGTGAGGAAACAGAAGTGTGTCAATTGCTGGGATAAAAGAATTTTGCAGAGTAAACTCGATAAAAAAAACAAATAGCTAATTAAGTCATAAAAAATATTGTAAACCAATGTTTTGTTATAATTTTAGGTGCTAGTGTATTTTTGTAACATATGAATAATAATTGTAAATTTTCTGAAAATTAAGTAAAAAAAAAATTACATTTTGCAGTAATTATAAAGAATTAACTATTAGATTTTTTTCTGTTTAAACCAAATATATTTAAAAAAAAATCCAAACCGCGTGGGATGATGTAACTTTGCGGTTTTGCAGGTATTGTTTTTGTCTATTGTTGCAGATTTAGGGGTTATAATAAATATTATTAACATTATTTTCAAATTAACAATAATTATATTACAAAGCGAAGTGCAGTGTAAGTTTGTTTATGTCACAAGTTTGTTGATGTATAAATTATTAAGAGATTACTGCGGTTATTATTGTCATAATTAATTTGTCCCTAGATGGGTCAGAGTATTGCAAATTATCAAAAATGTTTTAAAATTAAAGAAAAGTGTTCTGATTGGATATCCTCTCGTCATTGCTGTTTGGAGGAGAAATGTGGAGTGGTTAGACGACGGCCAATATGAGTGAAAATTACAAAAAGTATAATGCTGAAGTTCGTATCAAACTTTGTCTATAACAATTATAGTCAACAAAGCCGAGAAATCACGCGTGTGGGTGATGAAGCCATAACATCTTGACGTAATTTCTATAAATGTTACAATATTTTTTAAATTGTGTTTCATCGATAATGGAGATATATTAATAATTGTATAATTGGTTGAAGAAGAAGAACGAGTTTATTTAATATTGTGATAATAATATGAACGAATGAATTTTGTCTAATTTATTAGAGAAGAAGAACGAATCAATACAAATAGAAAACGGAATTTCGGCCTTCTGTTTCTACTTCAATGTTAGAAAAATCAGCAAGCACTAGGCTCAAACAACATAGAAACAAAGGCCACAAACAACCTAAAATAAGTGGAACAAAATAACAAAACTTAGATGCCAAAAGGCCCCTGCGAATAAACAATGTGTATAAGGAATGCAAGCATCACTTCATCAATTTTATTGTAATAGATGTACATGACACAAATTATAAGTATATGTGCAAGACATTATTGTTTAATCAACAAAATGAACGCCAGTTAAACAATAAATTGATAAGAAATCAAAGATTTAACTTGTTGTGCATTGCTAATAATTATTTTATTTTTTTATTTTATTTTAATTTAATTAAAATATTTTTAAAAACTGTATAAAAGTCTTTAAAAATTGAATATTAAATAACTATGTACGAATAAAAGTCATTGAAAAGAATTCCATAACATGTATGTTGTGGTTAACCATTTCCACTCTCATAAGTAATTAAAATTCTGATACAAATAATATGAAATTAGACTGTTCTCAGCTCAAAATTATGAAAAGGGTTACCGCGAACATAATATACATTTAATACATAACTTACAAATAGCATATACTTAGCCTTCGCCTGGCGTAAGGAAGACGGTGCGTGCCGCCTCAGTCACGTCGTGCGCAGGCGCCAACAACTCCCAGACTCTGATCAGCTATCTGAGAGCAACACTTGCAGGGAACTCATCTGTGCTCTTCCCTAAGTTCTCCCAATATAGAGCGATAACTTGCTGGCGGCTCCTTCCTGCCCTCGTTGGAGTATCCTAGAAGCGGCTAGATGCCGTTCCTGCTGCAGCCCCCAGAGTGTTCAGAAGATGCCGACTTTGTCTACAGGAACCCTTTCATACTAGGTTTCCACATGACAGAGGCGGTACGATACTAGAACGACACGGTACCACACCAACCATCTTACTGGCCAGATATTATCAAAGACTTGGAGCAAATTGTTCCAGGAAATCTGCGACTGAAGAAAGGATCTCGACTTTCGTCACTAGTTGCCAGAAAAGTGAAGCAATTTGACTTTGGAAATCAGAACATTTCATACGAGATCCGAAATCGATGGTTATATCTTCAGGCAGACTTGTATATAACGTTGGGTGTTCAAACAAAGCTTTTTTTCCATCTCAGGATATCGGAATACATATAAAACTTTAATTATCTGTTCTTTTGTAATAATGCCACCCATACAGATAAAGCCAAGTACATTTTCTACTCAGAAAATATTAGCGGAGCAAACATTGAAGAATCCATTGTGGAGGAACATTTTGTGATGCTGTGGTCATGTTTCGCCAAGAAAGGTGTGCCGACTATCGGAGATGGATGTTTCTTGCCACCAGTGGGTAAAAATGTATCCCCGTTTCTGAAAATATACACATTTCTGGAAGTTGGCTAAAGTCTGGCGAATGATAGAATACATTTTTGGGAAAGCAATTACCTGAATTATTGGTAATTAGGACTCTGCTGCATTTGAATTATGATATCGCAAGTGAATACTTAATATGTCTTTTTAAATTACTAATTTCTTATATTATTAAATTTTTTTTATTTATGTTCACAGATAGTCAAATTCTTAAATTAATTTATACCACCCACACATCTCTGGCTTTGAAACATTATTATCAATCAGGTGTGAGTATACAATGTACAAAACAATTTCAGGTACTATTTATAAAAAAAATGATGTGAATTCTCGAAAAATTTAAGTTACAGTAGTCATAACTAAATTGTATAAAGTTATGCCCTCATTTACGAATTATAAGTTATTTCATAAGATAAAATTCGGCTTATATTTTCATGGAGTCAGGTTTGAAATATGGATGGTAACTTAACATGTATTAATTTACAAGTATATTTTTCTGTGTTGATCAGTTAAAGAAATTAATAAATTTTCTGCGTAGGACAAGACTTGTTCTAAAAACCTCAAGACAGTTGTTTTCTGTATTTTTATTTTATGTTTTATTCCAATGATGTTTACATTTTTTTGAGGTACTTGAGCACATCTGCATATTTTAAAAATTCAATATATCCAAAGTGCGCACCATTTAGTCTGCATCTAGATCTAACGCTAGATAAATCTACCACATGTTGTGAGTGCAACTCTTTCAGAGCCTTCTAGTAATTATTAAGGCATTGGTTACGAAAAAAGTTAGTTATTTTATATTTGTACCTCATTCCGTTCAACCTGTATAGACATTATCTATAACCTATTTCCCTCAAAAAAAAATTTTTAGTTCCCATATTTTTTGAAAAATTACATGTTATAATCAAAATTGTACAGTTTTAAATGTGCGAATTAAATAAACCATATAGTTTGCAAAACATCTAACAAGCCACTATGAAATTTATTGTTTTAAATCAGTTTATGGTACGCTTAGCAAAAATTATTTTTCGAAAATTCTGGGTCAGACACAAATTTAAAATATATCCATAATTACCTTGTGTATAGTAATTTTTTTAAATTTACAAAAATTTCTTTCTCGTTTCATTTTATAGATTTCTTGATGTAGCTCTTGGCATATTCTTCCAAAGAGAATAATTTTACATCTATAAGATACTAAGTTTCCATAATTTTTACGTTTAAAAAAAACAATTTTAATTGTACACGTGTTTATAAGAAAAACTATGCAATCATTTTTTGCCAGGAAAGTGTTATCACTGGTAATGTCCATATGTTGAACAGTGTGTGGTGCAAATATGAAATAAATATTTCCATGGTCAACGCTCGTAACCACGAAGCCTGAGGTCGGGTGTCCTTGGTAAGTAGAAAGCCAACATCTTCCCAAATCTGATGGTGTAGTTATAGCAACATTTGCACACGTTAAAACCACATTTTCAATTTCCATAACACTATAAAACATTTCCTCGTACACATTAAATTTCACGGGAGTGTTTAGTTAGAATACGAAAACCCTATGAATAATACAGGACAACGAAGATGGGTTGCGTTAAATTTGCAATTACGGGATGTGTCTGTATTTCCTACAGCTTTGGGTTTCGGGAACTAACAATGCCGAGTCCACATGAAGTTTTCTTTGCCACTTTAACTGGAAAACCATGGTTCCTGCTGCAGTTCGATATTCAACCTACTTATAGGGATTCCTTAAAACATTGCAACGATGCAATTTATTAGTTATCGGGATACGCAGTTCATGTTATTTCGGTTTGCAAAACTTCGTAATATTTTATCGGCATTTCAAAATAAGTCCGTTCTAGTTCGTTTATATATCGTGACAGTTCTGATTATCGGACGTGCGTGTGCTTTTTCAATTCTCAGTTTTGTTAAGCGTTAGCATTAGATAAGAAGTCTTTACAAACTGCGTCGACAGTTTTTATTCTAGAAGGTTTGATTATTTTTTTACCAACGATGCAGTTTGTATGGCACTGCTGGCGATGCCAGCTGCCGTGCCCTTATCTGGAAGAGGAAGGGGGGATAGGCCCGCAGCACAACTACTCGTGTGTATATAACCGAGCAGCAATAGACTCTCGGCAGTAGACCGTCAGTGCTCCTGAAGCTCATTCCCGGCTCCCGCGCTTTCCTTCGCTCGTGTTGTGGCCTGTTGCTGACGTCACTGGGAGGGCTCGAGCCAAGGAGTGTCGTAGCAGCTATTGTGTGAGACGGTATAAACTTGCGGTTNTGCTGACGTCACTGGGAGGGCTCGAGCCAAGGAGTGTCGTAGCAGCTATTGTGTGAGACGGTATAAACTTGCGGTTTGCAGTGTAACGTCCTAATTCAATACGTGACTGAGTGCTTCCAAAATGAGTAAGACTTCTAAGTATAAAGTTAATTGTGCTGTGGCACAGTTCACTAATTAGGGGTCAAAAACGACTGGCGTTTTATATCATAGATTTCCAANAAAGTTAATTGTGCTGTGGCACAGTTCACTAATTAGGGGTCAAAAACGACTGGCGTTTTATATCATAGATTTCCAAAAGACGAGGACCTCCAGCGCGTGTGGTTATTGAGCTGTAACCGGAGAGACATTTTTAATCACGATAATTCTAGAGTCTGCTCTGTACATTTCCGCCGATAAGATTACCAACGAGACCTGAAAAACGAACTTTTGGGATTACCACAAATAAAAATATTAGCATGTAGATACAGTTTCAGTTTCNACAACGAGACCTGAAAAACGAACTTTTGGGATTACCACAAATAAAAATATTAGCATGTAGATACAGTTTCAGTTTCTAGCACCATAACCAGTCTTAGCGCTGTTACCAGCCAAACTGAGGAAGAGGTATTTATTTCTTTATTTCTTACTTAGAACACGGTGTGCAATTATCGTAACTCTGTTATAATTTGGCTCAGTAATTTGTAATGGTTTATATAATAGTGTAGAAAATTAGAATTAAGGGAGGGCTAAATCAGCAATGGCTCGCGCTGACTATCAGCTTGGTAAAAAAAAAAAAAAACTCCGGGTTATTACAACATGGTACAGAGCCCACTTAAATCAGAAAGCCCTGTCGTCTCATAAACGTCAGCAAAAACCAAATTTACTTTTTAGTTCTCATCGAAAGTTTATTAATTTAATATGATATCGTCATGATCTTTACTTTAAAATGCCACAATTGTATAAAAGTTAAATTTTCAAACTTAAATTAACAAAATAACTGTCAAGACTTTTGACATACACAAACTCAACCCTTAGAAGAGTGAAATTGGGTAAAATGTGTTTTCAAAGGCTCTTCATAAATTTAAGCTTATCACATTTGTGAAACATGTGTTGCATAATTGCTACTTCCTAATTTTTAGAATTTGACATTTATTTTCCCGTAAAATACAATAAAACTATTTAGCGCACGTTTAAACATCACGCACTCTTAATGCGTCGTATGGTAGTCAATGACCAGCTTTTTTCAGTAACAAAAGTGCATTGTTTAGCGAGGAAAGAAAAACGTTATATACTGATATTGTATTCAAAAAATTTACATCTTTGAAGTGCCAACTTTGGCGTGCTTGTATCTCCAAATTATTCACAAATGACGTAATATGTACCGTTATTGTCTCATTAACTACATTCCTCCTCCCCCTCGTCAGTCAAACGCCCACATGTACGCATCCTCAACTTTCCCAACAATCCGAAATAGTATTTACAAGCTTATGAACTAGAAAAAATTAGTTTCTAGGGCTTTCAACATATTTGGGAAAGTTTTTTTGATTTATTATTTAAATCGTTTAAAATACAACTATATCTTTAGCTTACAGATTAAGAATGAAGGAGAATTACGGCATGAAGCTAGAAGTGTGAGGAAACGAGCTGTTGTGACTTTAGAGAANTACAGATTAAGAATGAAGGAGAATTACGGCATGAAGCTAGAAGTGTGAGGAAACGAGCTGTTGTGACTTTAGAGAAAGTATCCACCAAAAAGAATAAAAATAGACCAGGTGAAATTCACCGAGCAGATTCAAAATGAAGAAATATTGTGACTTCGTAAACAGGTGGAAACTTTGGAAAAAACAAACGCGACACTTAGAAAAAGGGAAGCAGCTTTGAGAAAGCGTAAAGCACCTAGACATGTTGTTTCAGTAAAAATACGATCACCTTCATCAAAAGGGAATAAAGATGTAGAGAATAGTAAAATTGTAAAACTTCTATCTAAGTGTTTTACACAAGGACAGATTCGGTGTCTTTTGAGCGGAAACAGACGAGTAAAATTGTCTACATAGGACATAGCAAATGCCCTAACTTTGAGGTCGCTTTCAAGAAAAGCATACAATTATTGAAGGAAAAAGACCACTCCCTTGCCATGCCGTTCAACGCTACAGAAATCGATTCGGCAGTTTAAATGTAGACCTGGAATTTTGAAAGAGGTGTTATGATTGTTGAAAGGGAGAGCAGAAAACTACAACGAGCATGAAAATTTTGCCGTTTCGAAATTAGACGAAATAATTATTGACCACCGTATTTTTTCATATGATTCGTCAGATGACCGCATATTAGGACCTCACAGCAATGTGCAAGCATCGATGGTGAGTGGACTCTTTTCTGCGAGGAAGCTACCTATATTTTACGACTTTGACATAACAATGACTTCCAATTTGTTAAAAAACATAATAGGGGAACTTGAAACTTGTTGCATTCGTGTGGTCGCAGTAACTTCTGACATGGGAGGCAAAAATTCTAAAGTGTGGAAGGAACTAAATGTTAACACTGAAAATTTTTTTTCACCAATCCTACTGATGACAAAAGAAAAGTGTTGGAGTTTTGTGACGTGCCACATTTGTTGAAGTTATTGAGAAATCACTTTTTGGATGAAGGTTTGACCTTATCTCATGGTTCAGAATTTCAGAAGAAGACTATACAAAGACTATTAGAAAATCGGAAAGGAGACCTCTCAATTACACATCACATCAATAAGACTCATCTCAGCGTGACTGGCAGATCCCGCCAAAATGTGAGAATGGCTGCTCAGTTATTTTCCAGGCGCATGTCTTTAGCAATTCGTTATAAACTAGACAAAAATATTTAAAGTTTCTTTATTGGGCTTGTCAATGACACCTTTGACGTTTTGAGCTCGAGAGTATCGAAAGACGAATATACCCCGCTTAAAAGCGGCTTTGGCTTACATTTGAAGAGTCAAGAAAACATTTTTAAACACTTTTTGAAAGTGATTTCAAAAATTTAAATAGGCAACAGAAAAAAATTTGCTTCCATTTCAAAAAGGTTTCATTATTTCCATAAAGTCCCTTTTTGCCCTTTTANATAGGCAACAGAAAAAAATTTGCTTCCATTTCAAAAAGGTTTCATTATTTCCATAAAGTCCCTTTTTGCCCTTTTAAAGGACATGAAAAGTAAAAAAAGTTCTTACAATTTGACTGCAAGATTAAATCAAGATTTCTTTTCCCGTGTGCGAGGCTTAGGAATTCTTTACAACAATCCGTCCCCGTTCGAAGTTCGAAACAGAATTCGCATCCTGTTACTTGCAGACAGCAACGACATTCCTCTCTCCAGTGCCGTGTCTGTAGAAGCTGAATTTGTTGCATCAGCAAATTTTGAAGGTGTTTCTCAACCTGGTGCTAACAGTGACGAAGATTTCTTGACTTTGTGACGAATGAACTGTGTATATATNATGAAGGTGTTTCTCAACCTGGTGCTAACAGTGACGAAGATTTCTTGACTTTGTGACGAATGAACTGTGTATATATGTTGTTCAGGAGCTCGCAACAGTTGCACCTCCTAATGAATCCGAGGAATTGCAGTTATTACTAATGAAAGACTCTAGCAATGACTCAGAAAAACATTAATGACGACGCGATCAAATACCTTGCGGGTTATATTGCCTTTAAATGTCGCTCTGTAGATGAGAGACTTGGTAGCTCAATGAAAGAAGATAAAATCGTCGCAGGTCAGGATGTGACTCACAACTGGATATCAATCGTTTCAAAGGGTGGACTCACTCGTCCGACTGAGGAATGGTGCCCGAAAGTGATGCAGTTCGAAGTATTGTTCGGTGCCTTTCATTGACTTCAAATATCAAAATGTGAACGAGTGATCCAGACACTGACTTCTATAATTATGTCAAAATTTTCCGAAATAAACGAGGACATTATTTCCATGTACGTAAGAACACGGACCTTCATCAGAGTTCGCCATCTCAACAACAGACTTAAGCCGCAGGCTATGGAGAAGCATTCTGGAAAGAAAAATGGACTGTGGGCAGCTTCGGCTTCAAAAACATCCTAAGTTATCAAAACGTGAGTTTACATACATTTAATCGGCAATTATATTTTATTTGTGAATGCATTCAAAATGTAAATATTGATGAGTATATTTTGCCTTAAATTAATGTTTATGTAGCATGCTTATTGTTAACTTCTAAAAGCACTTCCTGTAAATATCTTTTACCTCTCAGAGTCGTGCTTTNGTTTATGTAGCATGCTTATTGTTAACTTCTAAAAGCACTTCCTGTAAATATCTTTTACCTCTCAGAGTCGTGCTTTTCTGTTGTTAGGACGTGTGATAGGTATAATTCACGATGAATCATATTGTTTGCAATAGCACAATATTATTATATGTATACAATAGACAACGAAAATAACTGTAAATGCCTCTCTGTGTTTACCCCCTTCCTCTTAAGGAAATTGTCAACTTGTAAAAGTGTTATTTTCAAATTTTTTAGCAAATTATTTTCTTGTGGATGTATGCCTATTTAATAGCGGAACGAAAACACACGCACTTATCATTTACATTTCCTATTTTAATTAGAAGTTCCTTAAAAAAAAAAGATTCTTAAGTATTTTTTTAATACCTTAATTTTTTATGATTATGTCATTATTAGTAGCAAATCAGTGGTCCATTTTAACTTTCAGAACGCCGATATTTTAGTTATTTATATGAACTGAAACATGCAATACGTATCTGTTGTAATGCAACACGAACCACAATGCAGGGAACGTTTGGTGTGTGTTAGCCAAAAATACGATACTGAAATAACTATCAACCTAAAATTAATGAAAATTTTATTTTATACAGTGGAGACTACGGTGATACAAATATCAAATTCATTTTTGCGCGTTGCTTTTTAGTTTGTCAATAAAGAAATAAGTTTCCACCCAGGAAAAAATTAGTTTCTTAGNCTTTAGTTTGTCAATAAAGAAATAAGTTTCCACCCAGGAAAAAATTAGTTTCTTAGCCTGAATACACCACTTTACTAAAAAAACTTTTACAGCTGCCAACATTTTTTATTAAATATTCTATGTGCCTTAACGTCAGCACTGAACATGTGCATTATTTTACAAAAAACAGCATAATGCCACGTGAAATAGTTTCCGACGAACGGTGTGTTATATATTATGAAATTTCTGAATAGCACGGGCGGCAGAGTCCGGGCGTAGTTTAGCCCTCCGCGCTACGTCATACACGCAAGCCAATGGGAGCGCATGAGCCGGGGGTGGCCTTCCTAATATATAGTTACCTTGCCTGCAGCTGACAAACAGCGACACACCGAGGCCGCGTCGGGCGTGGCGCCTAACCCCCACACCGGCAAACTTGAACTTACTCGATTATTTCTCAGCTGGTGTGGGAGGTCGCTGCCTTCTATATTTTCTTCTAAAAGACAATCACATAAAGAATTAACATAAAAGGTGGCGCTGCTCTCTTCTTTGTCTGTGTATCGGTGAACCCTGTTCGTACTCGGCATAACTGAACACTGTATGTGGAGTGTGGCATCTTTCTAATAAATAAAATTATAGAATAATAAACCGGAACTTCACTCCATTATTTGGTATGTAATTGGCGCCTTTTTAAATGTTTCGTGTTGCTACCACTGAGGTAACCAAATGATAAATTCCATTCGTCATACCCAGATGTGAAATACTACAAATATGGTGGTGGTAACAGTTAAAAACACTTAAGACACACACACAATACTATAAACAAAAAAAATTATGTTTCATATTCATATAAATATAATTTTAATACCTTACATAATGATGGCAATTTCACCGGCAAGTTTAAGGAATCGTTGGCTATAAAAGTTATAATTTATGTTCAGATCTCATTATAAATAAAATAGAGTTAAGCGTTCTTGTTTTTTCTATTCACATTGTCCCAGTGAACCACACTCATAAGGAAAATTTAAAGTTTACGTAATTACCTCCCCCTCCTCTATAAACCGTCACGAATAAAAATGACGCTATTTTCTAACAAGTTTGAGAGCGATGGAACTATGTGTGATGTCGAGAAAGAACAGTGCGGCAGGTGGTGGGAAAAAGGACTCACTTCTCTTGACATGGGACAAGAAATTACCTCCAGCCAGATAGCGTCGTTAGTATGTATACTATTTCACAATTGGGTATCCGCGCCCGGAACAGATATGTTGGTGGACAGGCGGAAACCTTTCAACATTTTGCCAGTTGGGTGTCAACTTATCTCCGTTTCCCGAAACGGAGATAGTCAATTCTTCAAGTCCTTCGTCGTCGTAATCTTGTGAAGTTACATCTCGAGTTTACTGCTTTATAAACTCTGAGGTGAGAACTTGTATTACTCCGTCTCCCCAAGCTATACTCTTACAGCAACAAAGAGCATTTGAATTTTACAGAATGCTTAAGAACGTTATAAATAATTTATATTACTATGTTTGAAGTTTGAAATTACAAATCACCGAGGAACTAATTCTCTGCCACAACCATAGAATGTGAACTGTCTAGCCAGCAGATGGTGCTGGCTTTGTCGTTGATAATGTTCTTCTCTGCTGCCACTCTTTAAGCCTAAGATAGAAACAGTAGTAGGCTGTACTGGCTGTTGCGGTAGATACGTTACGAACACCTTGTTTTTACAAGAAATCGGTCTGTAGGCTGTTCGCGGTAAACTGAGAACTTTTGAAAGCCATGCTTAAAGTATATTTACTTGTAGGTCTTCCTCTGTCATATGTAAAATTAACATTGCCATGAACCTGGTCACTTCATACTTGCGTCGGTAAAGTGAAACAGTGGAATGGTTAGAAAAGCAAATATTTTAGAAATTTCTTCATTCTTATACTTAAAGCATTCCAATAAACAGAATGCAAAACCAATAATTTCAGTATTCTAAAATGTTTAACTATCATTTTTAATTCAAAGTGAAGACGTTGGACTACTTCCCCTCCGCCGTTGCCAACTTTACTGGGCGTGTGCCAGACAGTGCGCCCGTTAATATATATGCAGGGTGGGGCAGTGAAGTTTTTCAAATGTTGATTACTAAAGTGCTCAAATAACGGCAAACAGCCTTTAGCAGACTACGTAGTCTTGTTCTACGAAGTCAAAAATGTAATTGATAATTACAGCGAAGCTCAGAAACACGTTATGGAAGGCAGTCCACGTCTTCCTTTGAGATACTTTTAAGTACTGATCTTCTAGTTCAGATTTCGCACATGGGAATCGCGCCGTACGATTCCAGTAATCTGCGAAGTTTCCTCGGGGATCTCCCGTTTTCCCCAAACTCGCATTCCGACTATGCTACATACTCACCTCACTTCACCCTTTATCCCTTCTGCCTGCCAACTCAATCCAGTATGTGTGTGTATGTTTATACATATATGAATCTTTCCGATATCGTAATGTGGGAAAAAGTCCTTGCAGTATTGTTTCGTTCTCACTGGCATGTGCATATATCACGTAAACAAGTCAATAAGTTTTGACTTTAAAAGATTTTTTTTTTGGGTGGAAATGTAAACTGTAATAAAGACTGGCTTTGGCAAGGACCTGCCAATGAGCGTTCCCAGTCAGAATATGTGGCTTCCCCTAAGCGCTACACGTCCATGAGCCAGCGAGGGGGGTGGGGGGCAGTGGGGGGTGTGGGCCTTCTCCGGAGTTATAATGGCACCCACTGGAATTACGATGACTCGCTTAGACCACCGGACAATATTTGTTCAATAGCTCCTTTTTTTACTGAAACTTACGTTTTCTTAAAGAAGCAATTAATTTTACTTTAAATTATCACATCTGATTCTATATCAAACGTATTTTAAGATATGCTGTACCGACGAAGATAGCATCACAAGACAATGTAGTCTACGAAGTGTATACTGATACGAAAAGTTAAAAAACAATTTCTGNGCGACGAAGATAGCATCACAAGACAATGTAGTCTACGAAGTGTATACTGATACGAAAAGTTAAAAAACAATTTCTGACAGTCAACAAAATTACATGTGGTGGCGAAACTACCTACGGGGTATTATATGAATTAACAGTGCGACATTCTAAATTTTTTTCTGCAAGAATGATGAAATATTGCATTAAAAAAGTGTTACATTCAAGAAGGAAACAATTTTATTATTATAGTTGTTAACCAACTGAATTAATTTTTTATTTGACTAAAAACTTTTTAAAAAATTTTGTAAAATGCATTTTAATCGTAGTTAAACTCGTTAAATAATTATTGATATGGGACCAAAGACCTAAAAATTATTTATTTCTCCCTAACTCTGATGTAATGTATAATAAATATACCACCAGCATAACATTAATAATCTATGGGAATAATAAAATCGCATTCTGATTTATAACATATTTTAAGAATTAGTTTAGCGAGGTTTCCTTTTCTTGCTCATGGACGAGCTCAAAGAAGACCTGATAAAGAAGGGACTGGGGGTGGGAATTTGTAAAAAAAATTTATTTTAAAGACGGTTCTATTAGGTAAAAAATGCTTTCTAGGTCCTTACCTAAGCCACTTCGTCTGAGTGACGTCTAAAACGTAGGAAATTATAGGAACGTAATAAGCAAGTCAAGTAACATCTCTTTCGTCATCTGACAGTGAGGTATCGTGACAAAGAATTGGGAAGATGTCATTACGAGCACGTTTACATCAGATATCTTTAGGCTTGCCAAAGCAGCATCAGGAACGCATAGAAAACATGTTTTTNCATTACGAGCACGTTTACATCAGATATCTTTAGGCTTGCCAAAGCAGCATCAGGAACGCATAGAAAACATGTTTTTTCTAGTGAGTCCATGTTTAAAACAGGTTTTTTAAAACATAACTTCGTAGGTTTCTACGCCCATGCCCATTANTTTTTTCTAGTGAGTCCATGTTTAAAACAGGTTTTTTAAAACATAACTTCGTAGGTTTCTACGCCCATGCCCATTACAAAACTAATAAGGCCTTGGCAGCGGAGATTTTATTTAAGATTTATTAAGTTTTTTGTAACTTTTATTTTATTGATTCCAAAAGATTATTGATGTATGACATCACGTACTTTTATAACACCGACAGTCAGACTTAGAGGTAATTAATTTACCGCCACTAATCGTAGTTGAAAGACTCTTACAAGCATATAATTACTTTAAATAATATTTTATGCAGTTGTTTTCAAAATGGCGCAGTCATAATATTTTTTAAAAAATTTCGGCATTTTAAATTTAACTCAAAAATAATTTTTATTGGCAAAATTTAGCAATTTAATCAAATATTCAAATATACGTCACGATTCTTGATCTTGTACACGCTAAATACTTCCAGCCAGATAGCGTCGTTAGTATGTATAATCCTTCACAATTGGGTATCCGCACCCGGAACAGATATGTTGGTGGACAGGCGGACACGTTTCAACGTTTTGCCAGGTGGGTGTCAGCTAATCTCAGGATCCGGTAAATGTTTCCCCAAACGTAGATAGTTATTTCTTCAAGTCCTTCGGCGTCGTGAGGTTGTGAAGTTACGTCTCGAGTTTACTGCTCTATAAACTCCGAGGTGACAACTTGTATTACTTCGCCTTCCCAAGCTGTACTCTTACAGCAACAAAGAGTATTTGAATTTTACAGAATGCTTAAGAACGTAATAAACGTTTATGTAACTACGTTTGAAGTTTAAAATGACAAATTCCCGCGGAACCACTTCTCTGCCACAATCGCCGAACGTCGGCTTGCTAGTCAGCAGATGGAATCTTAGACGGAAACTGTAGTAGGCTGTACTGGCTGTTGCGGTAGATACGTTACAAACACTTTGCTTGTATTCGCCATGTTAAATATAACTCAAAAATTATTTTTATTGGTAGAATTTAGCAATTTAATCAAATATTACATTATTCTACGAAACGTAAAATAAAGTGCTTTACTGCTGCTAACTTTCTAAATATAATTCTACCCCGGGCATTGTGTAGCTACTACAATTTTTATGGCCGTGTTGACAGAGCAAAATGTTTAAATGTTTAAGCTTTCCATCGCAATTTTCCATTAGCTTAGACCGTACTATCAAAGCAAAAATGTTGTTAAGAATAATATAATAAAACATTAAAAAATTGACATATTTACTTGTTTTCTAACTACCATTTCAAACTTTTGAAGTAAAAAAAAAATGGGGGAACTCATAAAAAAAAGTGCGAATCATGGTTAAAGTTATCATTAGCTGGGCGGGCTTTCTCNGCTTTCCATCGCAATTTTCCATTAGCTTAGACCGTACTATCAAAGCAAAAATGTTGTTAAGAATAATATAATAAAAAATTAAAAAATTGACATATTTACTTGTTTTCTAACTACCATTTCAAACTTTTGAAGTAAAAAAAAATGGGGGAACTCATAAAAAAAAGTGCGAATCATGGTTAAAGTTATCATTAGCTGGGCGGGCTTTCTCNAAAAAAAAAATGGGGGAACTCATAAAAAAAAGTGCGAATCATGGTTAAAGTTATCATTAGCTGGGCGGGCTTTCTCTAAGTGATCCCACTATACCAACCACTACAATCCATCGCCGCTTCATCAATATCTCGCTTCACCTACATCGGTGCTGAAAAATACGTCAGCTGTTTGGAAGCCACCCTATTAAAACAATTTTAAGGGCTTCAAGATCACGCCTAACTGTGAGGAAGGACTGCGACGTTGCTGGAAATTAACATAAACAAGCTCAGAGTGTGTTCCGACTCCTCATAATTATGTGCGGTGACTATAGGGTTTTAATAGAGCAATCTGTTTATAAAAGATACAGCACTGTTGCTATAGTTTCAAACATTACATTTCAGAAGAATACGTTTCCCTAACAGAGGGCTTCTTACAACGATTTTCGCTGACTTGACACTTCACAACAGGCCACATATATGTTTCAATAACTAAATATTACAGAATACTTAAGAACGTAATAAATACTTAATGTTACTACGTTTGGCGTTTAAAATTACAAATTACCGCGGAACCACTTCCCTTCCGCAATCGTAGAATGTGGGCTGGCTAGTCAAGAGATGGTGTTGACTTTGTCATTGAAAATGTTCTTCTCTGCTGCCTCTCTTTAAGCCTAAGATAGAAACTGTAGTAGGCTATACTGGCTGTTGCGGTAGATACGTTACAAACACTTGCTTGTTTTTACAAGAAATCGGTCTGTAGGGTGTTTGCTGTAAACTGAGAACTTTTGAAAACCATGCTTAAAGTATATTTACTTGTAGGTCTTCTTCCGTCATNAGGGTGTTTGCTGTAAACTGAGAACTTTTGAAAACCATGCTTAAAGTATATTTACTTGTAGGTCTTCTTCCGTCATGTATTAAATTAACATTGCTACGGACCTCGTCACTTTATACTTGCGTCGGTAAAGTGAAACATTGGAATAATAAGAAAAGTAAATATTTTAGAAATTTCCTTATTCTTATACCAAGAAGCATTACAATAAACAGAAAGGGAAAAAATAATGAAAACTTTCAAAAATGTTTGCATAACACTTTTAATTCAAAGTCAAGACGTTGGACTACTTCCCCTCCGCCGTTGCCAACTTTACTGTGCGTTNCTTTACTGGGCGTGTGCCAGACAGTGCGCCCGTTAAAATATATGCAGGGTGGGGCAGTGACGTTTTTCAAATGTTGATTACAAAAGTGCTTAAATAACCGTAGACCGCCTTTAGCAGACTACATTGTCTTGTTCTACGAAGTCAAAACCTTTAATATATACACCGAAGTGCCAAAAAAAAACGCTATAGGCGTGCGTAATCAAATAACATAGGTATGGAACCAATCATAGTAACGCGATGCAGTCGGCAGCTAGTTCGCTTACTGCTGCTACATGGCAGGTTATCAAGATTTAAGTGATTTTGAACGTGGTATTATAGTCGGCGCATGAGAGATGGGACATAGCATCTCCGAGGTAGCGATGACATTAGGATGTTCGCGTACGACCATTTCATGAGTGTCTCGTGAATATTGGGAATCGGGTAAAACATCACATCTTCGTCATCGCTGCGGCTGGAAAAAGATCGTGAAAGAACTGGACAAACGACGAATGACGAGACTCATTAAACGTGACAGCCGTGCAACACTTTCACAAAATGGCGCATATTGGATTTGTTTATTGCCCTTCAGTATTCGTGGTATGAATTGCCTCCTGCATACCTTCAGACATTAGTCGAGTCCATGCCACGTCTTCTTGTGGCACTTCTGCGTGCTCGGGTGGCTTTATACGATATAAGCATGTTTGCCAGTTTTTTTGGCTCTTCAGTGTAATAATAGTGAAGCTCAGACACACGTTATGGAAGACAGTCCACGTATTCCTTTGAGATACTTATAAGTACTGGTCTCCTAGTTAGGATTTCGCAAGTGGATTTCGCGCCGTACAATTCCACTAATCTACGAGGTTTCCTCGGGAATCTCCCGTTTTCCCCACCCTCGCATACCGGCGCTGCTCCATACTCACCTCACTTCACCCTTATCCCTTCTGCATGCCAACGCAGTCTAGTATGAGTGTATATATAATTATTTATATCTTAACTAATATTATAAATGCTAAATTGTGTTAGTTTGGTTGTTTGTTTGTCCTTCTTTCTCGTCGCAACGGAGCTACGGATAGGCCTGATTTTTTGCACAGAGATAGTTAGAGGGCCGGGAAGTGATATAGGCTACTTTTTATCCCGGATAACANAATAGGCCTGATTTTTTGCACAGAGATAGTTAGAGGGCCGGGAAGTGATATAGGCTACTTTTTATCCCGGATAACATCTCATTCCCACGGGGAAAACCTTATTGGAAAATGAAAAAGTATACAAAAGGAATAAGAAAGCAACCTCGCAACCGTCGAGTAACAGATCAACTTAATTTCATGCACAGATATAGTTGTAGAGCTGAAAGGTGATATTGGCTACTTTTTATAACTCCAAATAGAGAGTCTGTGCCCTTGAAGGGCTTAAACACCAGATGTACGGGATCAGCCAAGAAACGAGCAGAGATGATAGCTTTCGAAATGTTCTCTGAACCACGTCGTAAAGGATATGTAAACAAAGGCGAAAAACGATTTTTGCTTAAAACGTTAAGCTCAAAAAATCAATATTCCAGTTAAGTGTAAAAGAGGTTTGCAAAACTACGAATAGTTTTTATTTTACCTAATATCATTGTGTACATAAAATCTCATTACGCAACCTCGTTTACCTTGTCAGTAAACGCAATACAAATTATAGCCCTGTTAATCAACACGAGATGATATATTACCCTATTTAGGCAAATTCCCGATATTGTTACAGCATGAAAATATAGAAAACTGATAACTGCTATAAATTAGATCGTTGTTTACCTGGTAGGGATTGACCATTAATGTGCGCTCCTTACAAAATTTTAGGAGTCGAGGCAAGAATATGGGAAAGCTGGGAAAGCGGTCATTATTTTGTCTTTAAGGTGGCCACGTGACTTTGGGATTTCCGTTTACGAGTTAGCAGTTTGCTTGGAGGACAACTGTCAGATGTTTTATCTCTTCCCTAATTCATTCTTCATCGCAAAATATCCTATCCTTCTTATTAAGAAGGTAAATTGCTGTTCTCTTTCGTAATGGTGGATTATGAGAGTTTTGACTGTTGGTATCTGTCCGTGCGTGTTGACTACATGCAAACACTGTTGATTCGATCAATACCGTCTTTTACTCTTTCTTTCTCTTCTCTTTAAAACTACATTTGCCCTCCTTGTGGCTTTTTTCGTCAATTTTTTCAGCATTGTTGTTTGCGACAAACAGCATCTTCAAGTACCTACCTTTCCCATTTCATTACCACCTACAATTGGCAATTTTTTACTATAGTGCGAATTTTTTTTTATTAATCTTCCATTCTCGTATTTTATACAAGTGACTTTCACAACATGCATCAATATAAATCTTCCTGATTTTGTCGATTTTTTGATTTCCTCTTTCTTTATCACCAATACAACAAGGATATATTTTGAATNATAAATCTTCCTGATTTTGTCGATTTTTTGATTTCCTCTTTCTTTATCACCAATACAACAAGGATATATTTTGAATATGCTGAACGCATTTATTCAATCATAATCTTCACTTATAAATTGTAAATTGAAAGAAGAGTACTACTATTTCTGTTGTGATGGTAACGAAGGAAATTCTCATAGGTCAAAGTGTGTTCCAGAAGCAAAGACAAGTACATACGTCTAAACACACATTTATACCACCCACGTTAGTTTACTTATGTAACGGTTCTAGTATGATTTTTGAGTTAAAATTTAGTTGCAAATAAAAANATAAATCTTCCTGATTTTGTCGATTTTTTGATTTCCTCTTTCTTTATCACCAATACAACAAGGATATATTTTGAATCTGCTGAACGCATTTATTCAATCATAATCTTCACTTATAAATTGTAAATTGAAAGAAGAGTACTACTATTTCTGTTGTGATGGTAACGAAGGAAATTCTCATAGGTCAAAGTGTGTTCCAGAAGCAAAGACAAGTACATACGTCTAAACACACATTCATACCACCCACGTTAGTTTACTTATGTAACGGTTCTAGTATGATTTTTGAGTTAAAATTTAGTTGCAAATAAAAACACGTTTTCATTTTAAGGGTTTTTGGGCAAATTCATCACTTCAAAATGTTTATAAAATGGTTAAGAATAATTAAGTAGGAAGCTAGTGGTAGTCCACGTTGTGAGTCAACGAACATATCTGGCAATGCATTCGTAACGGTAATGTCGAGAAAGTCACTGTTACTTGAGATGTATTGGGATGTAAAATATTAGAATATAACAAGCAGGATCGGCGTGTTTATTAGTATAGCTTATTGGTAAGTTTAAGTGTGTAGGAGTGTACTAGCGGTAAAACGGCCCTAGTGATATGTTTTACTAGATGGACACGTTAGCTCGTATCAACACAGTAACACTTAATACCAGCTCACATTGCCGTTTACATTAAAAATATATATGAAGATAATTACAGCTTAGCTGCTCAAAGAAAACTGAACAAAACTCTCAAAGTATTCTGTTGATCCAAGATGCGAGCATTAAATTAAAACACGTTTACGAATATGTGAGGAGAGGGCATTTACAATTACACAAACGCACACATACGATCAAATTATATTTTTTAATATTGACATGTTGTGGTTTTCGGAAGTATGGATAATGTCCTGCCTTTTTTGTCTCAAAAAAATATAAAGTATATTTTTTCTTGGAATGGAAATATTTTCCATTTATTTTGAGTAAATATTGGGCAAAATATTTTTCCGAAAAGTATGGAAACTCAGTATTCACATATATGAATATGACATCGAATATCTCAAGTCACATGACAAAATAAATTGTTTTTCTTTAGTTTTTTTCTTTCATTTAATGGAATTAATTTGTTAAATTGTTACAAGTTTACCAGCTGTGCGATGTGAGTGAAGAAAACGGAAAAAGTGATGATGTTTTTTGAAACTTTAAAGCTTCAGTAAGCTTTCACAAAAACTTAGAGGGATTAAGAATATCACAAATTTATAGCAAATATATTAGTAATGGTGACAAACGATTTTGGGACAGTTTATTATATGATTTAATAAGAATATGTGATAATTGCACACGGTCGGCATATCAGAATGTCATATTTAGAATAATCTTACCAACGTTTCAAGGTCTTAAGACACGCGTTTTTTAAAAGAGACTTCCTCTTATTTCCTCCTAAACAAAACATTTTTATATAGACAGTAAACAACGCTGGAAACAGAAATAATTTTATAACCTGTCCATCCTCATTATAGCATGCAGCTACACTCACTGTGTCAATAAAACAGTGTACTTTTATTCGTCCAATATGCTGTGAAGCGTTAATGAAAATGTGTAACCACAGAACATCTTCGTATTGCAAGTACATTATTTACTGCGTAAATCGTCAATATATACTTCTGCGTTAAAAATTATTACTGGATAGCATTTTTCATTCATAATTGTTCTATCTACTTGTGACAAACTCCCTCTTTATGTTAGTATGGCGCTTGAATTATTTTCTTGCCTGTACATTCATTTAACAAACGGTACACGTGTTATGATTATTTTTCCTGGATTGGACACAGAATTCGTGGTCTTACAACTCAACCTACAGAGGTGTTCTGGAAGAAGTTCACATCACTTATTCGTAGAACGTCGACGCAGTGTGTTTGATTTTATTAACTTTTATACAAAATTTACGTAGATATGTCTCTAAAAACAACTTAAATTTCAAACTAATTCGAGGTAAAGTTTCAGGACATATCGCGTGTTCCAAAAAGTATTATTTGGCCCTTTTCCACTTTGAAACACAGATACGGATGGTTAGTTATACACCAAATAATTCTCAAAATCCCGTTTAAAAAATATAAGTCATTATCGACCACTTCTGCGAGTATCTCACGCAAACCCTGCAGGTTGAGGGTTCGAATCCCAGGAAGGCTCGTGTGCCTATTTGTGTTTCACCTAACGCTTCTATATGAGCCACAGGAAATGAGAATTGTCACTGAGATCTATAAGATTTAATCATGTGAAATAGAAAAATAATAAATATTTGATAGTGTTGTTGTTAGAGCTCACACGTAGGGTAAGGGTTTGATTCCCATCACTGACCCTCGGAACTTTTCAAGAGGATGGCGCGTCATCCTGACCAATTGTCTTGAGAACGCTCATTTATCTATTATGGGCGTTGAATTGCCAAACACTTTGCTTCCTAGGTGATGAGGAAAGTATATATATGTTTTCCAGACCTTATATTTACTATAAGCCATTTTCAATTCAAACGCAATTTAAATAATTTGTATCACATATTTTTAATGGGATTGAGGAGATATCAAATATATAAAGCCTGCATAAAATGCCTACGACTGGATATCATCTTCAAGCAAGTTTTATTTTAAATTTGTTGTAGAAACTTTAATGAGTTTTTAATGAGTTTAGAGAAAAATTGTTATATGTATCCCCAAAAAAATTTGATATGGCAACCTGGTGACAGAATTATTATAGTTGTAGGGAAATATTTTACATGGGCCACATTACAATAGTTTTAGCAAAATGTTCATTATTAGCTGTTTTTAATTCTGCTACTGAAAGAATAAAAAAATAGTTTCCCCTTCTTTTCAGTTTTATTGTAGCCGTAATTTTTGGCTTATATAAAAAAATATAAAATTTGGTACAAATAAAGAAATTTATTCTGGACAGTTGCTTAATGCCTCCCCAACTGGGAACCCTAAAACAGGCAAAATGTTTGTAGTTTTCATATTGGAGTAATAACTGGCTACAGTAACGAATGTATAGTTTCGAACAGGGGACTTGTCGCACACACTTTCACAATAATACATCCAATCAACAAGTGTAAAATAAGTGAAACCTACTCACTATCACCCCGGGAAGCTAGATCAACACTGAGATGAGGAGCGATGTTTAAGCAGAGTGGAGTGGACGGCTCTTATTAACAAGGCCTTAACATTCGATATGGGTGGGAAGAAGTGGAGATGGAGCAACGGCGGAATGCGACGATGATGATACGGTATATCCCCGATAAAACCAATTGCGAAAGGAGCCAAGGTTGGTGAGCGGTTAAACGGCTTGCCTCCCACCAAGGCGAACCTGGTTATATCCCCGGTCGGGTCACCAGCGGATTTCCGCACGTGGGAAGCGTGGTAAACGGTGCCACTGTTCGGCAGGTTTTCTCGGTATTCTCCCGTTTCCCCCACCCTTCCATT
Organism: Clitarchus hookeri; assembly: GCA_002778355.1. Taxonomy (NCBI): domain Eukaryota; kingdom Metazoa; phylum Arthropoda; class Insecta; order Phasmatodea; family Phasmatidae; genus Clitarchus; species Clitarchus hookeri. The sequence continues at coordinate 51,990 of NQII01006243.1, read as the reverse complement.
CCAGTGTTGCTATATTCTCGCCTCATTTCACCCTCAACGGCTCTCTAGACGTAGTTGTTAAGGGCAGCGCAAATCTCCCAACTCAACCCAAATGCGGAAATCAGAAAGCGTCTCCGTCGGGAATCGAACCTTGGTGGGTGGCGAGCGTTGTAGTCGCTACACCGCCGCAGTCCCTGGTGTTCAACGGAGTCCTCTGCCTTTCACACGCCTGCTAACCTAAAGAGATCGAGAAGGGGCCTCTCATTTCATGGTAATGTTCTTCACCACATGTTCATATTAGAATCCCTGCTGAAGCCTTTCATTGTTAGAACTGATCCCTATGACGTTAGTAACTAACGAATGAAGGAGAAGTGTGTAATGATTGGTTTTTACATGATATCTTTACAAGTATATTTCTTTCCTGTAAGAAATCAGTGTGTCTCTTTCCTGGATCGAAATTTATTTTCTTCTTAAGTACAGCTCAACAGTTCTTGCCAAATATATGCTAGTGCTACAAAGAGAAAGGAGTAAGAAGGATCGCGGTTGTGGAAATTAAATACTTCAAATGTAATGTTATTTTAGTGAACTTTTAATATACCTTATGAAAAAGTGTACTACGTGGAGCTATTCTTTTCGCTTCTAATATCAACTACAAAAAGTTATAGCCTGCTAAACATGTTTGGAAATAAAATTATGAACAAATAGTCAAACTTTAACAGGTTTGGTGAAGTCCAGATTAAGGCTATTTGAACATAAATGTGGAAAGCACAAAATGCAGTACATTGAAAAACGAGTAGTTTTTTTCCCATTCTTCTTCTATTAAGCTTGACGCTATTATCATAACTCGAGTAATCGATTCGTGCTATGTGACCGCGTGCCAGAATCCTCCTAATCACACAGAACGTGGAGTCGATGAGAGTGAATGTCGTATTTAAGCTGATGATCGTCTCTTTCACACCACCAGGCAGTCTGCTAGAAGAAAGATGTCGCTTTTGCATTTTCTTGTTTTCACTGTCCTTCTAGTTTTTACACCTTTGGCGGAGAGTAAAGAAGTAAGTAAAATTTATATTTTTTTTAAACCACTCTTGAGCTATATGTATTCAAATATTCCTCACTATTAGCTTGAAATGAATATAGAACATATTTTCTCTAGTTTGTGTGGAACTTTATTCAAATAAAGTTTAGTAATTTTCTGGCAAAATAATTCCACAAAACGAACAAATAATTTGTTGCATAGTCATTCTGCACTTTCAGAAGAAAGGAGAAGTTAAAGTTGTGAAGACAATCGACAATTTTTTTTTCTATTGCTTGGATTTCGGTGATTGTGTGCTACTTGATGCACAATGTGGAAATTATGTTTCTATAACAAGTCTCTCTCTCTACCTATCTATCTCTCTCTCTCTCTCTCTNTTGATGCACAATGTGGAAATTATGTTTCTATAACAAGTCTCTCTCTCTACCTATCTATCTCTCTCTCTCTCTCTCTCTGTTGAAGTTAACTTTTCGCTCTTTTTCCATATTCTGAGAAATTTTCTCATCATTTCNATCTCTCTCTCTCTCTCTCTGTTGAAGTTAACTTTTCGCTCTTTTTCCATATTCTGAGAAATTTTCTCATCATTTCTTTTCTCCGAAGAAACTATACTCCCATAACAACTCAGTTATTTAAATATTTTTTAATGAGTTTTAAATTCTGTATGTTTTGCAAAATTCGTATACAGAACGATCCGGAATGGATACCGTTGCGTCGAATCAAGATCTGAAATCTGCGAACGGTAGGTAGGTAGACAGAGCTTAACTTCTCGTCGACAGCGAAGTCAACATATGCTGAGCAAGCTGTTCATTGAAGCAGGAAAGTGGAAGGAATCAGTTTTGGCCTGTAGAAAGGAACCTTCTCAGAATACTCCTGGAGTGACCTCAGGAAACCATGGAAAACCGGAATCAGGGTGGCCGGACCGGGATTCCAACCCAGGTCCTCCCGAGTGCGAGTCTAAAATCTAACCACTGCACCACCACGCTCTGTATCTGCGAATGTTCGGTTCGGAATATCATCGCCATTCATTGAGATAAAAGTGTTCCGCGTTATTATCAAACAAATGTGCCTAACACATGTGTGTTTATCGCTTTTAAGTCTTTGAAATGGTCGCGAACTTGTTATTGGGAAACATGTATTAATAAAATTCAGTTTTTGCAGTTCGTTTCGAAGATATAATCTTGAAACAAAATCCTAACGGTGAGAAATGATACTCTCAATTTCTATATCAAAGAAAAATAAAAATTAGCTTTCAGCATTTATATATATATATATAACAATAACGTAAAAAAAATTTTTTATTAACATGTACTTCCTTATACGAAATTCTCAACCAGGCAACTAACTGCCTTAATATGCCATAAACATTGTCTTGGTGCAATTCAGTCAGGCGTACGGTTGTCGAGAAAACAAAGTTTGTAACGGTGCAGTTGGTTGCCTGCCAGGCACCCTTGCAAACTTTGTCAGTTTTCTTGACAAACCTCCACCTGAGAGAGCTACACCAAGGCAACGTTCTTTTATACATTATTACCGACCTCCCGAGACGCAGTCAGTTGGTGCGCCGTTGGTCAGTGCTGAGGGGGGCTTTGGGTTCATATCCTATTGTAAGGCACAGATTTTGTTTTGAGTTAGGTCATATGTTAGTTTGTAAGCCGTCCTCTGATAAGCCATTAGGAATAACACAGGGGGACTTTAATAAGAGCTTTTCAATTAATTAATTTTACGCATTATTGTTTACATGATTATGACGTCATTTAAACCAATAAACACGCCAGAGTTACACTCATTTATAGAATAATAACATGGCATCCTTTACTTTAACAACGAAAAGGGATGATATTACCCAACAACCGTTCGCATATTCCAGAGCTCGGTTCAAGACAACAGTTTTCGTGTATTCACAGATTTTTTTGTTTTGAAATAAAACAATTTTAAATATCGATTTCATTGGACACCTACCTCCCTTTCGATTTACTATAGGACACAGGTCATGCCAAGTTTTATATTTCATTTTGCATAGGGAATTACCTTGCAGGGTTTGTACCTGCAATTTAAAGTCTTCCTGTATATAGTAACCTTTTCTAGATAATCGTTACTATATATTCCACCCGTGCTTTGGACGTACCAACGTGATCCGGTCACCACAGCGTGCGACCCGATTGGATTACCTTCGTTCACTCTGCAGCGTCCAGTCAGTGGTTTCAACAGACGATTAAATGTAAGAAATTAGGAATTCATTTATTAGCTGGTACGCTTTCCTGTTCGTTAAATAACCAGAATAATAGTAAGAGAAACCTCTGTCAATGAGTTTAAATAATTATTACACTTCTTTGTATAATCTTTGTATATACAAAACGTTAATTTATTTTGTCTCAGAATGCATTTAATTGCTATTTTCCAGCACATTTTCTCTATGAAAGATTTTTTTTTTGAGCCAGCGTTGCATTTCTTTATATAATATAATATCTGCTACATATTCGGGGTTTCACGAAGAATATCATTCCTCTAAGTTAGTATTATTAAATGATGGCAAAGTTGACAACATAATGCTGCAACGTCGTTGTGATAGAAACCTCGGAGCTCTCAGGGCGGCTAGGCGAAATAANGCAAAGTTGACAACATAATGCTGCAACGTCGTTGTGATAGAAACCTCGGAGCTCTCAGGGCGGCTAGGCGAAATAATTCTGCGATATATTTTCTAATGCATTCAGCAGGACGGTGGTAAGCCAGGCATACAAACAACCTAGATAATTCCAAATTAGACGAACCCAGATCACGAGGTCATTTTAGTGAACGTGTGTGTATGTAGTAAATTGTTCAGAGTAAACCAACAAAGTATTCTTTGACTAAGCGCCAATTACAAGCACGCAGCGGCGAGGTGTCTTAACGTAGAACATTTTCTGAACCCAGGCGGCTTCCCATCCAAAAGACACTCGCCAGCCTTTGTACGGTTTAAAGTAAACGGGGTCGTTATGTACTCCACGTCGTTGGACAAGCTGTGTCTCGGAGGGAGAGGACTGTGGATTTTGAAGGGCATGTGTTTGTAACGCATTACCAACAGCCCAGGTAACAGCACCAGAATTGCTACAAATGCAGAAGGGTCCAAACATCAGGATTGCAATGTAGAGGACAGGTTTTTAAGGCCCGAAGGCCAGCACAATCTCCATCCTCCCGCACTGCAACTGTAGTCGGGATGAATAAGACAGTGCACGAAACTTTCTCCTCTTAGTCTCTTCGGGCCATTCGCTTTCTTTATGCCGTTACACGGTATTCTACCCGTTTTATCATTTAAAAACCTGTCCTCCTCGCCAATCTGGGATATTCCGTCCTACTTATTATGAACGCCTTTACCCGGTTACCCCAGTGTGGGACATTAGAAATTTGCTCATTCCATTTATCGAATTCCTACAATTTTCTGCCAAATTTGTGTAGCGAATTCATTCCAAATAGTGTGCAAAACTCTGTTTGCCATAGTATTTTCAATTCCGAAGTAAATGCCCTTTTCTTAAGTAATCTCTTCCAGTCATTTCCTTGTGTCTTCGGTCTTGAGACATTCTGTTATTACATGTTGGACTGTGTCGTCTACTCCACACACTTCGCACAGCGGAGATCGCACAAGCCACAAGCTGTGTAACTTTGCCTTGAAGTTACCGTGGCCGGTATACAGCTACATGCTGTAGTGGTTAGATTTAATCCACTAACAGCTCAGTCTTACTCTCATATCAGGCANCGTGGCCGGTATACAGCTACATGCTGTAGTGGTTAGATTTAATCCACTAACAGCTCAGTCTTACTCTCATATCAGGAAACAGTTCGTAGGTCTGACTTCCTTTTTCAGAGTTCGTCCATCTTTCTTGCCACTCATCTAGAACTCCGTTCATTATCTTTTCCTTTTCTTCCTTTGACAGTCTCCCAGCTCGTGCTCACTCCGCTGTCATTCCCCTGCACCTGATCAACAAGTCAACGTGCAACACGTCAACCACCACAGGGTGCGACTCATTGGGCACAGTCTTATATGCACTTGCCACGGTCAACAACGCCGCTCTTTGAGCGCTAATGAGCTTCCTTTTGTGCCACGAAAGTTCTGCTCTGTGTTACCACATCATAGAGCCGTATGAAATAATGGCATTAAACACCGCCTTATATATAGTAAGTACCCAGAGTACTATAATTAAGGCCCCAGCTGGTGTTACCAATTCACCTGAGTTTATGAAATAACACCACTGCCTTTCGTGACACATATTCATAGTGCTTTAGAAAGCTCATTTTACCATCCATGATGACTCCGGGATACTTTAATTCTTGTACATGTCCTACTGGGTTCCCACCAAAGTACACTGTCGGGTTTCGTTTGAGTTTCCCCTTAACAAACATGGTTTTGGTTTTTTCTATAGAGAACTTCAGTTCGGTGGTTTTAGACCACCTCCAGGTCTTGTCCATGATGACTGAGGCCTTTGTCTCTAATTCCTTTCTGGAATTGCTGGAAACCAATATCAAGCCATCATCTGCATACCCTAATACCCTACACCCAGGCGGAAGACCCAGTTCCAGAAATCCATCGAAGAGGATGTTCCATAGGACTGGTCCTAAAACCGACCTCTGTGGCGTCCCTTCGTCAATCGCTTCCTGACTTGTGATGTCTTGGAAGAGTATATACTCCATCTCTCACAAAAAAAAAAGTCCTGGACGAACCTGTAGATGTTGGCCGGGCACTTCTTCATTTTCAGCCGATACATCACTTCCGGCCACCAGGCATTGTCGAAGGTGCCAGAGATGTCTAAATATGACATGACATATTTTGTTGAGCTTTCTCATATACTCTTCATCACGTCGAGAAGAGCAAAGACCGTACCCATGCCTATCCTGAAGCTGTATTGATGTTCATTCAGCATGCCTTCTGCTTCAAGTGCCATGATTAATCTCTTGTTTATCAGTTTTTCATATACCTTGCCCAGTACCTGTAACAACGTCAGCGGTCTGTAGGACTTGGAGTCATGCAGCTTCTTATTATTTCCTTTGTACATGATTCTCAAGAATCCTTAATTCTGGAATAGCACCTTTTTAAGATTTCAGTCGTAACTCCATCTATCATTGGTGCTTTTCCGCTTTTCATTTTATATATGCCTGAAGTCAGTTCATCCAACTCGAATTCTGGGGCATCTAGTTCTTCAGGAACTATTCCCATTGACTGTCCCTTAGCAGCATGCTGCTCCCCCTCTTCCTGCAAGGAGTCATCAGACAGAAGCACGAGGCGAAACACCTCCTTAGACTCTCTCTAGTCTATTATTACATTACCATATATTTTCATACATGGTGGCGGTATGGCTCTATTAAACTTATCAGCTGCCTGTTTATATACTAATCCAAACGGATCTTTGTTACCTGCTCGTATAACGAAGTCCTCCCATGACTTAGCGTCCTTCTTTCGAACCCTGCCGAATTAATCCTGCTTCTTAGCTTTATAACTTCGTGATGATTTTTCTCTCTCTTCACCCCAAAGTCTGTGTAGTTTTCGTCTCTCTCTCTTCAAGATATTCCTTTCAAGTTCCAGCTCCTTGTCCCACCAAGATAGGTTAGCAAGTCCCTGAGAAGTTTTGTTGAGATTCTCCTCGCAAGTGTCCTGGATGACCTTGGTCAACGATTTGACTCGCTCCTCCAAATTCTCCAGGTTCACATCCCGGTATACCTGGAGCTTACCTAGCAGGGCTCGGTCGAAAGCCGACCAATCAGCCATGTTATGAACGTAGCATTTATCCTTTTCAATTGTTTGAGGCACTCTTCCTCCACCACCATGTATTTCGAATATGATAAGCCTGTGGTAACTAGAGATCTCATCGGTCACTGTCCAGTGTTTAACACTGTTACAGGCCTTCCTGTTCACTACCTCGTGATGTCCAGGAATTACTGCATGCCATGGGCCTGCGAGACAAATGTAGGCATTTCTCGTTCAATGTTAGCCACATCCATATCGTTTATGAGGAGGAACTCACTAACCAGCTCACCCGCCTCATCTGTGACTAAGGAATGCCAGAAATTTGGTTTTTGCATTTACATCAGCACACATTATTAATGGCCTTTCTCGTAAAGTATCAGATATAATCTCCCATCGGTCCAGATGCACTTGCGTATCGTCCCCGAACTTAAGGTACGAGAAGACCAACCAACATTCTGTTGTGCCTTCAGTCACCTGGACACATATGTGATGAGTATTAGATACGCTGCACATCATTCTTATATCTATATTTTTGTTGGCTTCCGATACCCAGGCCCGGGGATGAACGCCGCTGGTGTGTACACCACCCTGCAGGCCCACAACATTGTCAAATGTTATATATGGCTCTTGAAACAGTACAATATCAGGTCTTTCCTCCACCACGATTCTGTTGAGCTCTGCAGCGACCGCTGCCGACCGTTAAATATTCAACTGTTCACATCTCAATTCACTACCACAGTTCATAGTCTATTCTGGAGAGCTCTATGGTCAGGGCCCTCTGGTAGGCAGGACACTCCCTTGAAACTACCCTGTGCTCATGTGGAAGACCCNGGAGAGCTCTATGGTCAGGGCCCTCTGGTAGGCAGGACACTCCCTTGAAACTACCCTGTGCTCATGTGGAAGACCCATTTAATGCAATTAGAACAAGTCTCCTTGAACACATTGTTTTCCTTTTTAGGACAATTTCCGAATTCATGACCAGCAGATCCACACTTCGAACAGGTGGAGTCCGTNACACATTGTTTTCCTTTTTAGGACAATTTCCGAATTCATGACCAGCAGATCCACACTTCGAACAGGTGGAGTCCGTATCTCTGCACTTTTTTGCAATATTCCCCCACTGTTGGCAATGTATAGGACAAAGAGAGAACACTGTATGTCTGCCATGTGCGGGTTCAGAGACACATACAGAGGTCCACTACCCATGAGGGGCATTTTTCTGGATTTGGCTGTGGTGGCAGTGCGGTCGTGATTCCCTTTTCTTGGATCATGTGCTGCTCACAGATGAAATGACCAACACAGGGAATTACATCAAATTTCACATTTCCCATTTTTGGGCGTGTGCGAGCTCCCATGTATTGATGCTGTCACATCACAAAAATCTATTTGGAATATGTGTGTTGTGGGTACTTGTGGAGAAAACTTTAGCAGTGCTATATAGTTACCAGCACGGCTAAATGAACATGTCTGCTGGCAGTTCTAGAAATCTGATTTACCCAACGTGCTTGAATAAGATAAATTCACACATACCATAAATAATGCTTGTGAATGATGGTGAACCTGCACATTTGAGCAAAATGGCTTGTTATTGGATGCCTGCTATTCTCGGCACTGAATTTGGTGCGTAGGAGGTCTATGCGTAGCTCGCTCGATCACCAGATCTTAATCCCATCGATTCTATATTGCTGTACAATGCCCATGTTGAAACTGTTGACATCATTCACCAACATGAGCAGGGGATAATCCCACAACCTACATGCGATGCTAGATATGTTCTTAAATCAGCAATTCTATGTACAGCCATTTACACCCCTGTCAAGATGCTCCTGATGGACGTTTCGAACACTTCCTCTAGAGCCAATGTATTGACGATTTCTCCTTACAATGACAAAACAAGCCTTCTGTTCACTGTAAGAACCCACCCAATTTCGGCAGTCCCTTCTTTACTATCAAGCCCGAAATGGAAATACGTTAGTATATTATTACATCAGTTTATCCACTACCGTCATTTTAAGAGGCGCCAAATAATTTTCGAACATTCAGAATATTATGATAATTTTAATTTAACATTATATAATATTTTATAAATGAGATTTATAAAAAAAGTTTTTAATTTTTTTTAATTGCATATATTTTGATTTAAATGCTGCAGTATGGCATATATAATGTATTCACGGTAACTTCAAGATTTTCTGAAGCCCTGCTAAAGATCTACTTTCAGGGAGCCGATTANAAATAATTTTCGAACATTCAGAATATTATGATAATTTTAATTTAACATTATATAATATTTTATAAATGAGATTTATGAAAAAAGTTTTTAATTTTTTTTAATTGCATATATTTTGATTTAAATGCTGCAGTATGGCATATAGAAAGTAATTTTGGCATATAAATAATATAACGATTGCCAAAACATTAATATTTACATGAAAGGAAACTTTGATTTATTTTCTTCTATAATTTAAATAATTATTGGATAAGCTCTAAGATATGTATGATTTAGAATTCTCCACNGATTTATTTTCTTCTATAATTTAAATAATTATTGGATAAGCTCTAAGATATGTATGATTTAGAATTCTCCACTATCAAATTATCTCTAATCGACAACCATGCTGCAATGGTAATTTTTACCTGTAGGTAAAATATACACGAGTGCATAAATAATAAAGTAGTTATGCTTCAGAAGTGTTCAATAAGAATGAAGGAACAAAAGCTCGTACACCGCTCCACCGAGGGCATTACCCCGAGTATCAATGGCAGGTAATTGAAGTCGCTCATACTGGTTGTTATGCTGTTGTTACAGCAAGGCTGTGAGGGATCCCTTACAGTCACCATCGCCCAGGGCACACTACGTGGTCGCAGGAATGTCACGGCACAAGGCACGGAGTACTACATGTTCCTGGGCATTCCTTACGCCGCGCCTCCAGTGGGAAGCCTGCGCTTTGTGGTAAGAGAAGATGCCACATGAATATAAACACCTCACAAAAAGTTTTGGAATATACATACATAATGCAACAAAGTAAGGAATATACATAAAAGAAAGAATAGTAACTATAAGATAGCAACGGTACCAATACAAAACGTGAAATTAAGTGTAAATATCAAAAATATTTTCTCAATATTACAGACAAAAAAACATGAAAGAACAACGAAAGTAACATAATGGTATCTCCGACTATATAGGGTTTCTTTCTTCCTACTGCAGCTTGGTACCATGTATGGCCTCCATGTGCATTGTACAGGTGCCTATTACATCGAGGTTTGATTGTAATCAATATGGTAATGGATTCTTTCGGATGAAGATCCCATTCCTTTCGGTCAGCTCTTATGAGATCTGGAAGTATTTCTGGAGGTTGTGTGACAAGACGATTATAAATTAATATTTTCAGCTTGTCGCATGCATGTTTAATGCATTAGTGCGCTCTCTGGTAATCACAAAAGAGTTACATAACACCCGCGCCAACTNCTTGTCGCATGCATGTTTAATGCATTAGTGCGCTCTCTGGTAATCACAAAAGAGTTACATAACACCCGCGCCAACTTCCTACTCTCACAGTATTGCAGAATTATTGTCAGGTGTATAATTTTACTTCCTGGCCAGAGAGACCTTGAAATGTAGGAGTATAATGCCCCGTATAGCCACAGGATTACACTGTAAGGGACAATATCTGCCTTTCACAGCACTTGTAACCACAATGAGCAAAACGTTTGTTAGAGAAAGGAAGTCAGAATCGTGTAAATGTGTGGTGATCCAAATTGTTTTTTTTTAATTCTTTATTTTGANTTTGTTAGAGAAAGGAAGTCAGAATCGTGTAAATGTGTGGTGATCCAAATTGTTTTTTTTTAATTCTTTATTTTGAGTTACTCTCCAAAATTGTATGCCATTTACGTTTGTTTACTGACAGTTAAACGAGAATTCCAGCTGATTTGTGCCTATAGTAAAGAACGTTGAATAAATATAAACCTGTCCCTTCTTTACACGCAGATATCCCGTAGCTGCACTTTAATATTTATGATAGAATGAAACATTAAAGCTATACCTTTTAGAGCGCATGGTTTAAAATAATAAAGTTTCAATTAAAATATTTGTATAGATACAAGTTTTAAAATATTATTAAAATACTTTACGTCTTTAAAAATCAGAGCACCTTGTAAATCCATGTTTGTACCTAATTATACTTTTTAACCATTCGTCTTACAACGAACTATTTTTTATTGATTTTATATTACACGTCAAAAAAATTAAACTTTCATTTGGCGAATTTCCTCTAAGCATGGATGGTTTCCCAACCCTCACAATTTGAACGGATATTATTTTGCCTTATGTAGATTCGGTGTTGCATTTCCTTAACAATAGGACTATAAACAGATTTCTTAAAAACTAACACAAATTAGCACGAACATCGTGGTAATTACTTTAATTCGAATAGAAATACAGTCTTTATCCATCAAGAGAATAAATTGCAGATAAATAAATTAATCACCAGAGATATTCTGTGTGCAAATAACCTGTTATTTATCATTTTAATTTTCGTATGTCGTAAGTATATACTTGTGAATGATATGGTTACAGTCTTTGTAAAATTTTAACTTCAATATTTATTTTTATGTCATTAATTTGATGTGTAATGCATATTGGGAGTAGAAGCCTAGCTGACCCCCCTCGTGAGTGCCTACCAGTTGACATGTGTCACGAGGCACTAGGACAGCCAGAAGGGATCGCAGTTGCACATGTCAAGGTTGTGCCGAGTAAGAGCTGGCATATCGCCGAACCACCTGGAAGGCGCTACGTAAATATGTAGGAAAGCGGGATAAATTGCAGAGCCAAGCAAGAGCACCTCTAGCTTCAAGCCTGAGAAAACGGCTGACCAATTGAAAGTGGGGCCACGAACACTCCTCACATCTACCACCCTTTTAGCCAAACCGCCGAAGAATAAGTTGACAGGGTAAGTACAAGGGGCAGAACACCACTTCCCNCCCCAACCTTCACGAACCATGGCACGTGGTAGAAGGGCTGTGTACTGCAGGCAACCACTTCCCTCACCCCCAATAATAGAGACCTGTGCAGACACTAAGGGAGGGAGGTTGGATGGCATATAAGCCAATTTACGAGAGAAGAGAGAAACAGTTAAATATCACCGCGCCGAATCAGTTGCGTCGGGAAATCGCGAGAGGACGTCAGAACGAACCCAGAGCAGCAGTCCAGGGGAGATGACACCAAACGCGGGCCTTTCCAAGGCCGCCCACATCGCATGATCTCATCCACAGCCGACAACATACCAAGCACTACCAGCAGAGTTAAGTGTCAAGTCGTCGACCAAAGAAGCCCCCTCCGCCATGACGTCACCCACAGATAAACTGAGTTAGTTAAATAGAGTGCCACACCTCGGAAGTGTTTCTGTATGTTTAAACTCGAGACAATAAATCCATCCAGTAAAGTGAAACACCGAAAGCCTACCTTATTGATATACCCTCAACCTTCAAGGCACCTTATAGTCTGTGCCACTGAACATTAACTGCGACCCTATGAACAATCCTGTATACCGCAGGTGGGGAATAGGGTCAAATTTTACAGTGGTGTGAAGATGCCTTTAATGAATATGTTTCTCTGAACACGAAATTTTAATTTTTATTTATGTGCTACAATAGCTACAATAATTAGAGCTTTGTGAAGTTTCGGCCCTGCTGACCTACTGACATCGTGACCCTGAAACAGCAAACAATTTAATCATGCCAAGTTCTTATAACACACTCGCACTGAACCACTAGTTTTATTTCCTCTTCGTCATTCTGATATGGTATATCATATCCTAAATTATCTGAACTCAGTGTTTATTATCGCTAGGAAACATTTTATCTTGGCTAAATAATTAAGTAGACATTTCACGAGGCTTGTATTTTATATAAATATATATATATATATATGAGATAAATAATGATGTTATTGAGATACAGATAATGCACAGGAAATCTGATTCTTTTAGCAGTTTTCTTTTTCCTTAAAATAATTTGTAATTGACGAGATTACGCTAATTATTACCGAAGACAATAACTAAACTCGCTAAAGAACCTGATAAGAGTTAGTGCACATTACCGCTAGATAATGTTACATTCAATAAAAAAAATGTTTAAAAATTTAAAACACATTTATGTTTTAGTTAGGATACATGAATTATATTTCAGGAAAATACCGTGATACGTCTTATCTTTATAAAGTATATATTAAAATGCACACTGAACAGCTACACTATTATAAGATATATTTTGCTGGTATAAATATGCCACCACGAAAAAAGACTAACTTAACAGCAATGGCTTTAAACTGAAATTATATTTCGTTTTGATTCAAATAATAAAAGACGACATCTACCAAGCTTATATTACAATTTTAGTGCTAACAATATTTATAACTGCAGTTTTTTTTTGCCAAATTTATTTCAAATTATTATTTATTTTTTAATGTTTTGTACAATTTGTTACATGATATTCGTAGAAATTCTCTTAGTTTCAATTTATTAGCTTAATTTTGTTGACGCGATTTTTTCATATATGTATTTACAATACCGTTATAATTTTGTTTGTGGTAACGTACGTACTTAGTTTTTACCCTCCTTTATTAGTTATATCAAGATTAAACCAGAATGGGAAGTCTATTTTCAAGCTACCTACATCACACAATGCTATTAACATTCAAATGCTCTATAGAGGAATGAAGATTCCGGCAACTTTCTTGATATCGAATCCATTTCGACACTTCTCTTGTCTATTAAGGTACACAATTCTGCTATCGAGCGTTCAAAAATTGGCTTTAAGCATTCCGGTGGCAGAATGACGTCATTACTCTTGAGGATTAACTCCAACAGTTTTAAGCATTGGGATTCTGGAACTCACGTGTTTTCCATTAACGGAACAAACAATCGAAACGAGTGTTAATTTTCGCCACGCTGCTCTAAATAGAGTTTTGAATAGTTCTGCCAAAACGGTAGAGTACCACAATGAAACTGTTATATTAAATTTGATAAAAAACCATGTTATTTTTTCAGCTACATCACATGAATGAAAATTAATAGTACTTGTGGTTTTATGTGCATCATCATAATGTGTAGAATTTGACGTACCTGTATATTATCAATTGATCTTTGAATAAATAGTGCAATGGAGAGAATGACTAGCTGGATATTTTTGGATATTCACCATTGCAGCTACGAATGTCTGAAAATCCTCATCTATTCATTCACCCGCATGGCACGATTTATTTAAATATCACATCAATGTCCGGTATGGACATGGTATGCATATTTCTTTGAGGAAAACGGTAAGGATATTAATTGCTGTAACGCAAGGTTCCAACAACTTGACCTTTCTCTGCAAGTGTCGTAATGAGGGCGCCATTCCAAAGTGACTTACAGTCAGATATACTGTGAATAGCAAATAGGCGCAAAAAATAGCTCTGTAACTTCACAATGGCTAATATCCAAAAATCACCAGGTAGTCATATTTCTAGGTGTTGTAATTTTGCGGTTAATTTACACTTAAGCAGGTTTGACTTATTGTTGACATTAATGAAATATTTTAAAGATGGCTTTCAAGTCCCTTGTGTTTTTCTACAGGCCCCTCAGCCCCCCGGGTGTTGGTATGGAGTAAGGGACGCCAGCAACTTTGGGTCTCCGTGCTACCGGTGGGACTCATCCAGTGTGGCAACAGGAGACGAAGACTGCTTATTCCTCAACGTCTTCACTCCCAAGGTATCACTAATGCCATTTTTCCTATCATAAAGTAAGTTTTCTTCAAACCTACGTGCCTCTCCATTTCCAAACATTTACCAATTAAATTTTAGTGTTTTTACCAGTTATACACAAAGTGAACGCGTATGATTCCACGTTTAATAGAATTTTCATTTTTCAAGGTGGGTTTCCTAATAAATAAGGTTTTTACTTAATTTCANATATGATTCCACGTTTAATAGAATTTTCATTTTTCAAGGTGGGTTTCCTAATAAATAAGGTTTTTACTTAATTTCATAGAATATAGAATTTGATCAGAAAATGAGAATAGAACGAATATTGAAAGAAATTATAAATATTTACTTCAACAACATGAATATTATTAAATTAACAATTACTGATTTTTTAATATTCTGAAACGGATTTTGCTTACTGTCAATTTAAACTTGTGATAAAAAGTATTATCATAGTCTTGAAACGATTAGCAAGTTTTCTGAAGGCTGATGAGTTCAATGTGGAATAATCGCCTAATTTCCTAAATCCTATTATCGAGCGAGGCCAGCACGATCTGCGAATATGAGGCAACTTNATGTGGAATAATCGCCTAATTTCCTAAATCCTATTATCGAGCGAGGCCAGCACGATCTGCGAATATGAGGCAACTTTTGACATCTGTCCTTCCACGACAGACATTCCGGCAGTTTTCATCTCTTTAATAAAGTAATTATTATTTAAACTGAATGTGTGTGTTTCTATTTACGATACACTATTTACTTTATAAAAATATATTCGTGAATACTTTCTGAACTGTAATGTAATTCACGTGTGTAATGAGCAGTGCCGGAATGCAAGAGCGGGAGAAACGAGAAATCNATATATATATATATATGAGATAAATAATGATGTTATTGAGATACAGATAATGCACAGGAAATCTGATTCTTTTAGCAGTTTTCTTTTTCCTTAAAATAATTTGTAATTGACGAGATTACGCTAATTATTACCGAAGACAATAACTAAACTCGCTAAAGAACCTGATAAGAGTTAGTGCACATTACCGCTAGATAATGTTACATTCAATAAAAAAAATGTTTAAAAATTTAAAACACATTTATGTTTTAGTTAGGATACATGAATTATATTTCAGGAAAATACCGTGATACGTCTTATCTTTATAAAGTATATATTAAAATGCACACTGAACAGCTACACTATTATAAGATATATTTTGCTGGTATAAATATGCCACCACGAAAAAAGACTAACTTAACAGCAATGGCTTTAAACTGAAATTATATTTCGTTTTGATTCAAATAATAAAAGACGACATCTACCAAGCTTATATTACAATTTTAGTGCTAACAATATTTATAACTGCAGTTTTTTTTTNATAATAAAAGACGACATCTACCAAGCTTATATTACAATTTTAGTGCTAACAATATTTATAACTGCAGTTTTTTTTTTGCCAAATTTATTTCAAATAATTTTTTTTTTAATGTTTTGTACAATTTGTTACATGATATTCGTAGAAATTCTCTTAGTTTCAATTTATTAGCTTAATTTTGTTGACGNATGTTTTGTACAATTTGTTACATGATATTCGTAGAAATTCTCTTAGTTTCAATTTATTAGCTTAATTTTGTTGACGCGATTTTTTCATATATGTATTTACAATACCGTTATAATTTTGTTTGTGGTAACGTACGTACTTAGTTTTTACCCTCCTTTATTAGTTATATCAAGATTAAACCAGAATGGGAAGTCTATTTTCAAGCTACCTACATCACACAATGCTATTAACATTCAAATGCTCTATAGAGGAATGAAGATTCCGGCAACTTTCTTGATATCGAATCCATTTCGACACTTCTCTTGTCTATTAAGGTACACAATTCTGCTATCGAGCGTTCAAAAATTGGCTTTAAGCATTCCGGTGGCAGAATGACGTCATTACTCTTGAGGATTAACTCCAACAGTTTTAAGCATTGGGATTCTGGAACTCACGTGTTTTCCATTAACGGAACAAACAATCGAAACGAGTGTTAATTTTCGCCACGCTGCTCTAAATAGAGTTTTGAATAGTTCTGCCAAAACGGTAGNCAAACAATCGAAACGAGTGTTAATTTTCGCCACGCTGCTCTAAATAGAGTTTTGAATAGTTCTGCCAAAACGGTAGGGTACCACAATGAAACTGTCATATTAAATTTGATAAAAAACCATGTTATTTTTTCAGCTACATCAGATGAATGAAAATTAATAGTACTTGTGGTTTTATGTGCATCATCATAATGTGTAGAATTTGACGTACCTGTATATTATCAATTGATCTTTGAATAAATAGTGCAATGGAGAGAATGACTACCNTTTGAATAAATAGTGCAATGGAGAGAATGACTAGCTGGATATTTTTGGATATTCACCATTGCAGCTACGAATGTCTGAAAATCCTCATCTATTCATTCACCCGCATGGCACGATTTATTTAAATATCACATCAATGTCCGGTATGGACATGGTATGCATATTTCTTTGAGGAAAACGGTAAGGATATTAATTGCTGTAACGCAAGGTTCCAACAACTTGACCTTTCTCTGCAAGTGTCGTAATGAGGGCGCCATTCCAAAGTGACTTACAGTCAGATATACTGTGAATAGCAAATAGGCGCAAAAAATAGCTCTGTAACTTCACAATGGCTAATATCCAAAAATCACCAGGTAGTCATATTTCTAGGTGTTGTAATTTTGCGGTTAATTTACACTTAAGCAGGTTTGACTTATTGTTGACATTAATGAAATATTTTAAAGATGGCTTTCAAGTCCCTTGTGTTTTTCTACAGGCCCCTCAGCCCCCCGGGTGTTGGTATGGAGTAAGAGACGCCAGCAACTTTGGGTCTTCGTGCTACCAGTGGGACTCATCCAGTGTGGCAACAGGAGACGAAGACTGCTTATTCCTCAACGTCTTCACTCCCAAGGTATCACTAATGCCATTTTTCCTATCATAAAGTAAGTTTTCTTCAAACCTACGTGCCTCTCCATTTCCAAACATTTACTAATTAAATTTTAGTGTTTTTACCAGTTATACACAAAGTGAACGCATATGATTCCACGTTTAATAGAATTTTCATTTTTCAAGGTGGGTTTCCTAATAAATAAGGTTTTTACTTAATTTCATAGAATATAGAATTTGATCAGAAAATGAGAATAGAACGAATATTGAAAGAAATTATAAATATTTACTTCAACAACATGAATATTATTAAATTAACAATTACTGATTTTTTAATATTCTGAAACGGATTTTGCTTACTGTCAATTTAAACTTGTGATAAAAAGTATTATCATAGTCTTGAAACGATTAGCAAGTTTTCTGAAGGCTGATGAGTTCAATGTGGAATAATCGCCTAATTTCCTAAATCCTATTATCGAGCGAGGCCAGCACGATCTGCGAATATGAGGCAACTTCTGATATATGTCCTTCCACGACAGACATTCCGGCAGTTTTCATCACTTTAATAAAGTAATTATTATTTAAACTGAATGTGTGTGTTTCTATTTACGATACACTTTATAAAAATGTATTCGTGATTAC
This sequence comes from Clitarchus hookeri, assembly GCA_002778355.1. Classification (NCBI taxonomy): domain Eukaryota; kingdom Metazoa; phylum Arthropoda; class Insecta; order Phasmatodea; family Phasmatidae; genus Clitarchus; species Clitarchus hookeri. The sequence continues at coordinate 33,947 of NQII01006243.1, read as the reverse complement.
TTTCTGAACTGTAATGTAATTCACGTGTGTAATGAGCAGTGCCGGAATGCAAGAGCGGGAGAAACGAGAAATCTCCGAGAAACCNTACTTTCTGAACTGTAATGTAATTCACGTGTGTAATGAGCAGTGCCGGAATGCAAGAGCGGGAGAAACGAGAAATCTCCGAGAAACCCCGACCAGCGTCGTCGTCCGGCATGATTCTCACAAGCGGATATCCGGGAGTGACTCACCGGGTGATCTAGACGGTTCGCGTCGGTGTGAGGCGAATAAAAGCGTGGCGCCAGCGTGGCGTATCTTTTTTCTTCAAAATATTCCGTTTTGCAAAAAATTTATTGTTAGAATTTTTATGTCGCTTTACTACTGTTTTATTCTTGTAAAATAATCGTATATTGTTTAACAGATTCCTGGAAGACGTAAAGACTTGCTTCCGGTAATGGTTTACATCCACGGTGGGCCCTCGCTTTCGGGAACGGAAACATAAGCCCGGGACACCTGATGGACTATGAAGTAGTTATCGTGTCCATAAACTTCCGGCTCAATGTCTTCGGTGAGTACATACAATTTTATACTCCATTTTAGCTGGATTCCTCCAGTATTCTCACTCGTGGTCTGTGGTACGTCCCGACTATTGTGATGAGCCTGAAGTTGTTTCGTGCGTTCAAGGCTCAGAAGCGATGGAATGATACGGGCGACACTAACATGCGCTCCCTGCGGCCCATCGCCCTTACGCGCAAGACGCCGCTAAATAGCGTGTTGTGCTTTCGTCGTCACGCTTCCCAGTACTAACTAGATCTGTAACAGTGGGACTTTATTGCACGCGGTGAAAGCCCACATACTTAACTACACACTTATACTTGTACTTTAATCCTGCCTCTGAAGAAAACTGCACATGAAGGCTTTCAAACTGCCATTATTTTACCATGTTAACGATTTTTCTCTTTAAATACACATAATATGACAATAGCTAAACCATACGGCATGATATTATTGCTTTTTGCCTTTCTAGAAAACAAAATCGAATTTCCCGAATATTTATTTTCTGAGATACGCAAACAGAATTTTGCAGAAAATATTTGAGGACATATTCTTGTTAATTTCCGCCGTAAGTGTGGGTCAGGACGCTGTGCACTGTTTGATTTATATATTTTGACTACGGAAATTGTATTGCAACTAAACTGAATATGTGTAATGTACTAAATAATAGTCACAATATACGCTTTTAGTGAGGGAAGTCCTACTCACGTCGAACCACTAAAACACAATATACTACTGTAGTTAATTCATGGTTACTTACAACTTTTCTGAAGTCCTGCTAAATTTATATTTCTATGCAAGCAAATCTTAACCTAGTTTAGGCACTCATAGGAAATAACATGTTGCATATGAACTATTGATTGCTAGGTATTACCAAGTGATTCAAATTGCCAGCCAATTCAGATTAGTTATAAATGAATTACATTTTTTTTTAAATTCCGATTTAGCAAAAATAAATTACTTTAATGTTAAAACAAGTATGACGTTTGTGATGAATAACATTAATAGAAAACAAGCAAAACACGTAATTCATGGTGTGATTTTTCAAATGTTTTATTCAAAAAGTGTGAAGAANACATTAATAGAAAACAAGCAAAACACGTAATTCATGGTGTGATTTTTCAAATGTTTTATTCAAAAAGTGTGAAGAACCCGCGAATGGACCATAACCTCTAATTATCGCTGCTGTAGGCTGAATGTTATGACGGGAAGTGACGAGCTGTGCGCCAAGCTTCATCTTGAGGGATGTTCTTTCCGGCGTCGGTCCACAGACCTCGTTCAAGGTGTTACCAGGTGTTACATAGTTTCGTGATGGTGCAGTTGTCCCGCATACTGTGCTGCCAGGGAAAGAAGGTCCACTGGCGTTTCACTACTACGTTTCACAAACTACAAGTTGTTGCAAGGCAACGTGGTTTCTTCCCCTAGTCTGGATACAAACACCGCTGCAGTCAGGTTAGCTTGCATACACTCACTGTTTCGTAACATCACAGACGTGAATCTGCGGCAACTGAGGCCGTGAGGGGTAGGTAGTGTTCCATGGAATCTTGAGAGCCGCTGGAGGAGATGCTTTCGTCTGGACTTAGTAGTCACTCAACTGGAAAACTTGTTAATCTAACAAATGCCCGGGATTTTAAAAACTGTTAGGAAAATCAGTGAAGAGGCAGAGAATTTTGAACTCAGTAGCTAAATGCCAGGGAATTCTGTGATGTGCTATCTATATTTGGCATTTCTGAGAATAATTGGTGCACCACTGTCTGAATCGTATAAAATTATTTTGTAGTTTGGGGATGAAATGTGTTGGTATTAATCTTTGCAGTACGTGTTTTAAAAGNTGAATCGTATAAAATTATTTTGTAGTTTGGGGATGAAATGTGTTGGTATTAATCTTTGCAGTACGTGTTTTAAAAGTAATTTTGTAATATCAGACAAGCACTTTGGTGTAAAAAGGTACTGGAATGCAAAGGCCCCTATCCTCACAGGAAAATATATTATACAAAAGGTCATGGTGAAAAAAAATCTTTTTCTGGAAATCAGGGCATTATCAGGAAATTTATAAATAACAGAAGGTGGCAACACTGCNAAAAGGTGGCAACCCTGCTGAGGAAGCACGAAGCGTCACACAAACTATTATATGCGTTATCTGCTCCAAGTCGCTACACTGTTAAAGATTTTATACTAAAGAAAATTTGTATGTGAATGTACAGTTAATATATGGAAAATGGTTCCATAAGAACAACAAATGGAACTACGCTCTGCACATACAACATGTGGAACGTCTCAGTATTTCCTACAACTTCGGATTCCGGAAACGAACATTGTCGGAGGCTACACGAAACGTTCTTTCCCGCTAAAACTAGAAAGTTATAGATTCCTGCAGCTGTTAGGGTATCCTTGCCACTTTAACCTATTATTTCAAAAATTTAACGTAGCAACAGCAACCGTAACAGGCAGTTACACTGGAAACACTCGACATATATAAAAAACTCAGAGAATTACGTATGTTACTTTCATCATGATATACTGCATTAATACCTATTGAAGTAACTATTTCAATACTTGTCATAGGCACAAGAAAAATGGTATGCTAGTGGTCTGTATAGCAGTTGTCGACTTCTGTTCGTTTACATATCGCTGCTATAAAAAAAGTTAACATTTTTAGATTTAATTTATTTTTTATAACTTTATTAATATATAAGCTCTTATTTATTTTCTTCTGAGTGTTCCCTTTTAGCATGGTATCTCACATCAAAGGGTACAGAGTTTTATTTTGTTTCAATGCTATATTTTGTAAGGTAGCTAATACACGCCCACATTATGTAATATGTAAAACGCTANAGTTTTATTTTGTTTCAATGCTATATTTTGTAAGGTAGCTAATACACGCCCACATTATGTAATATGTAAAACGCTACTCTTTCCCTCGGCAGGTCTAAAACTAGGAACCGGCCTGAACTTGAAATACTATGTCAGTGTTGTTGTTGGTGCAGGCTTCCTGAGTGTCGATGGGACGGAGGCGACGGGCAATGCCGGGCTGAAGGACCAGGTAGCCGCTCTGCGCTGGGTCAGGAGGAACATAGCGCACTTCGGTGGCGACCCGCACTCTGTCACCATCTTCGGCGAGGGCACGGGTGGAGCCAGCTGCCACTACCACATGTTGTCGCCGCTGTCCAGAGGTGAGTGGTGAGGGCGGACATACCCACTTAGAACGTGCACATCAAGCGAGGGTTTCACTCATGTGCTGGAGTTCTAAGTTCCGGTTCCAAGGGGGATAGCTGCCGGATCCTCGCACATGAGAATCAAGCCAGGTGATGCTGCTGGTCAGGGGGTCTTCTCGGGGATCTCCCGTTTCCCCCCCCACCATTTCATTCCGGAGCTACTCCCTACTCACCTCAATCACCATCATCGACTGTAATGGCCTCGTTGTGAAGCGCCACCCTAACCTCTCCTATCCACTACATTCGCTCTGCCAATGTAAGTTTACGACTATGTGTTTCATTACTCGGATGTTACTTCCGCTACAGTATGGGTACAAGACTCATCTAAGTAGTGAACATACGTGCTGTTTTAGCTGAAGTTTAGATTGAATTTAGCACTTAGGACCGTTTCATGACAAAAGATTTCTAGATTTTTAGGATATTTTATGGTTTCTTGACATATCGATAATAACTTGTTAAGAATACTGACAAGTTAGAAAAAAAATGCATAGTTTTTTTTTCTCCTATTAATGTGCTAATCTTTATTTAAAATGTTGGTTCGCACAAATTTCAAAACAAAATTTTACAAACAGTATTATTTCAGCTTTAGTGTTTAATAAAGTGACACAAAAGGCATGTCAGAATTACNTTATGGTTTCTTGACATATCGATAATAACTTGTTAAGAATACTGACAAGTTAGAAAAAAAATGCATAGTTTTTTTTCTCCCATTAATGTGCTAATCTTTATTTAAAATGTTGGTTCGCACAAATTTCGAAACAAAATTTTACAAACAGTATTATTTCAGCTTTAGTGTTTAATAAAGTGACACAAAAGGCATGTCAGAATTACNGAAACAAAATTTTACAAACAGTATTATTTCAGCTTTAGTGTTTAATAAAGTGACACAAAAGGCATGTCAGAATTACTTTGAGATCAGAAACTTGGATCACCCGCGGTAAAGTTTTAATTCTAGGTATTCTAACATTTAATTTTAACAAAAAATTTAAAATTGAAATACGGTCGAGCTACTTCACAAATAAAATAAAATATTTATCATTACGTATTGCATTAGTAATATTATGCAATTTGTAAGAGCGAAGTCATAACCTGAAAATTCCTGTAAATATATATATTAATTTTTTTTTTCTAGTAATATTCTTAATTTGTCCAACATTTCCCCGATTATTGTTTCATATAACAAGAATTTCATCCATAATATACGTAAAATAATTTTAACCTATTGATTGCCTTTGAGTTGACCCACCATAATTCACATGACATGAAATGAGGAACCTATCGTCGATCTCTGCAGCACTATTTCTGGGTGAGCTTTCCCAAAGAATGAGAATAAATTTTAAATTGCTGCATTTTTTTTATAAACAATACTGCTACGTAATTAGAAACATTTGATAGTATATTAAATGTTTACGTTTAAAATTTGACCTGTCGAAAGCAAAGCACGTATCCTTATGGAAATATCTTCCGCAGTGTGGCAGCAGGTGGTATGAGGTGGCGGTGCCATTCCAGGCTGCATACTTCTTCTAAGTTGGCAATATTTCTGCTTCCAAACTCAGTTGTTCCTCGAGTACATAGACGCATTTCTAAATCTATGAGTGGGAATTGTGTGATCTATTGTGTCTTCAGAAACTGATAAACTAACCGAAATTGCAAGCGGTGGAAGCAGTCCATTCGTAATAAATGATAATTCGTCACAAGACTTACGCTGGAAAAAAAATTATTGTAAGGCGTTACAAAATAATGTAAGTTTGGATTTGGCGTTTTAAAGCTTCAAAAAAANCGCTGGAAAAAAAATTATTGTAAGGCGTTACAAAATAATGTAAGTTTGGATTTGGCGTTTTAAAGCTTCAAAAAAATTTATGGAACCACCTTCTCCGGTGAGGTTTAAAAATAATTACCTCGGGATAGCGATGTTCCATGTTGACGGAGCAAATCAATGGGCTGACAAATATAATAATTACACACATAATTTGCTAGAGTAGACATCAAATAACTAACTCTTATTTTTTTACATAATTCACACTTTGCGTGATTCTTAATGGCCACAGAATTAGCAAAATCTTTGTAAAATTCAGTAACACTTTCAACTCCAACCATGACACCAGTATGCTGCGTAACAAACAACAAAATACCAAACATATATCCGCGATGCACATCTATATTCAGTAAAGTCCCCATAAAAATCACGTGTGGGTGTTCTTTGTCTCTCTCGTTTTCTTTAGAAATGAGAGGTAGGTGTGTATTTTTTTTTTGTGTTGCAGTTACACAAATGAACTCCACGCGCGAATACATGTTTGAATAAATTCTCTTCTTGTTTAGCGAATGCATTTATCAAAATTTGCTACTCTCTTTAATGGCCCAAATTAGTTTCCAGATTCTATTCCGAGGCTCAATTCGTTTTCCACGATGAAATAAAGTAAATTCAATTTTCTGCACTATTAATTTCACCATGTTCGTGTAAAACACGGGAATTAGAATACATATAAGAGTCATTTACATTAATCTCTGGATGTGTGTTCTTTTGTCATCACATTGGAAGCTACAGCCTAGCTGCAATGTCTTTATCTTTGTACAGAGTGTCTAATTTTCTGTGTAATAAATCAATTTCATTGCTCTAAAGAAATGACGACTAATAATTTTGTAAGAATCAGCATTCAATCATTGAACACTAACATTAAAGACTCCTTAGGCACCTTGTAGTTGAATAAATATTAACATTATAAGTACCTCTACTGTATAATTTACCGCGAAAGAACACTTTTCAAGTCAAAGATGTCTTCCTAATTTTTTAAATCCAGAACATAAATCTGTTTATTTAAAATTGTACATATCCGGTAATGAAGGCCACACAAATAAAACTGTGGAAGTGTTCAAGGCAAAACATTTTTAAAAATAGACAAGAAACTTAGGTTTCTACTTAAGCGGTACCGAGAAATATCTGGGCATATAGTGATACAGGTTCAAAGTGTGTGTGCTAAGCCCTGAGTTTTTAAGAGAATGGCAATTGAATCATGAGTTAGCTAATCATATATATATCTGTTTTCTAATGCGTTATAAAATTGTATGTATAAGTATATACATACACATATAAACACAACTTATGTTTGTTACTGCTGTTGGAAGTTTTTTCTAACAATTTTGCTCGTATTTTAGCATTCAGTTGTTAAACAGTTTAAAGAGCGGAAGTTACTCAGCTCTGTGCTTTACCTCCCTATATAGCCATGTTAGTTGTCCTGGCAGTAGATAGGGTGCGGTGGTTAAGCAGTATTCCTAGAGCATAGTCTACCTCCTGCGAAATCATATTTTGAAGAGCTGGTCGCTAAGGTGACCTGTCATCCGCCATGTTCACCGGAACTACCAGATCTAGGCACATGAAAAACCCACTGTAAGCAAGTAACTGGCTGTGCGTATATAGTTTTGAGCGGACGAGGGCAAGTTTACTGTACAGCTAACACCAACAGTGTAGTCTCTACGAGTAATGGGAGCCAATAAACTCCATCAGTGACAAACTCCCTTTACTCTGTGCAACATATTTTTTTCTTTCATGAGATTAAGAAGATTTCATGNAAACTCCATCAGTGACAAACTCCCTTTACTCTGTGCAACATATTTTTTTCTTTCATGAGATTAAGAAGATTTCATGTGATTCTGTAACGCCTGCAAAATTTCGGGGGTGACCTGTATCCTGGCCCTTGCAGTGTAACTACACTGGGGTGCAAAAATTAACGACAAAGAGTAAAAATTAACAAAGCATCTGTATTAACAGGCAGATCGGCAGAAAGATTAATCAGGAGATCGCCTGGAGTATGACACGGTAGGCCATGCGCATAAACGCAGCAATACGTACTGTGTGCGTGTGCTTAGCCTATAAACTATTGCAGTGAAAGCTAGTGCACAACACACTCAGCTTTTAATAATACTGAGTTTTGTCTGAACTCTGATATGACCAACAGACAGTCCCGTAGACATCAGGATGACTACCCGAGGCCAAATAATTGGGAAGTTGAAAGGAAGTCGCAGTGTTACTAGTGTGTCCCCGGAGATCGTGATCGCACACAGCACCGTGTCACCTGCTTGGACAGAATTGCGAACGACAGGAACAGTTATACGAGGGTGTAATAGTAATCATCCACAAGAAATCACGGCGGCGGAGGATATGTATACTGTCCTATAGGCGAGATGATATCGACGGCAGACGCCAAGTAGAAATCACCATACACATGCAACGCACTATTGACATCGCGTATATTCGTGGCCAGTCAGCTGCTCATAGGTGGTTTTTCGCTCGTCTGCCAGTAAGGTGTGCGCTATTGACGTCTACCTATCGGAGACGGCATTTGCTATGCTGCCGGGAACACAAGGACTGGGGAACTTAGACACGAGTCGAGAGCTCTTTACAGACGGGAGTCGTTTTAGTCTCTCTAGCTATTCCGGAAATCTGTATATAACGGAGAGAACAGAAAACAACAACCACACTTCCATCATCGTCGAAAGTCACTGGTTTGCAGGTAGAAGAGTTCTGGTNCGGAGAGAACAGAAAACAACAACCACACTTCCATCATCGTCGAAAGTCACTGGTTTGCAGGTAGAAGAGTTCTGGTTTGCGGAGGAATAACGCCTCGTGGCCACACGGAGATACGCGTCTTTGAAGTGCGACTGCTACTGCTGACCGGTATTGTATTGAGTTTCTAGTTCCTCATGTTTTTCTTCAGCAGATGCTGTGGACCCTGAGTACTTCTTCGTGGACAACAACGCTTTACCTCATCCTATAGCCTCTGTCTTTGATATGAAGAAAAGTGAACACATTGGCCTCATGTATTAGCCAGACGGTCCCTGGACCTAAATCCTATCTAACACATGTGGACCGTTTCCGGGTAGAACGTCACCAGCCGCCAGCAACACTCCGCAGTTGCAACCGGTGATTCAAAAGGAATGGGTCATACTGCCTCAAGAACCCTTCAGACACCTCATACTAATCATGAACAGACGCTGCACATCCAGTATCGCAGTCAGGGTTGACCATATCCCCACAGAGGACTGCATTTTTTTTTTTCTGTCACCGGTCACATGGACGTTTCTATCTTCTATTCTGCTTTGCTGCGAACCAACTTTTGTACAAAAAACTTCTAACTCCTTTTGATTACTTTCTTCTCCAGCGTCATTCACATTTCCCATACACTTTCATCTCAATGCTGTAGAAGTAGAGAGGACAAGACATCAAAGCAACACGAGAAATGTAAAAAATGAAAAAGAATACAAAAGGGGGAACTTCTTGAAGTAAGGCAGGTTTCCCAATGAAGTATTTGGTTTCAGTACATGAAATATTTTAATGCAAAATGAGTCTTGATTGTTTGGCCGTTAGTTTTAATTTGTTAGAGGTAAATGGATGTGTCACAGTTTTACATAAATGTTAAATTATTATTATTGTATGCAGAAGAGCTATGAATTTGTAATAAATAAATCAATGCATTTTGCTGCAGGTCTATTCCACAGAGCCATTTTTATGAGTGGCGTAGCTCTAGATGCAGATGCCTTCACCTGCCGCACAATACACTACGCCTACATACTCAGCTACATTGTGGGCAGAACTGCCACCAATCCGGAGGACCTCATCACCAACCTGAGGGCTACACCTGCCAGAGAACTCACCAGCGCCATTCCCAAAATACTAGGCCCGCCGTTTAGCAACAGCAACAGTATGATCCCATTCGAGCCCTCGATGGAGTATCCTAGAGCCGGTGAGAAACCATTCCTGCTGCAATCTCCAGAGTGCATAGAAATTGCAGGTTTGTTTACTAACGTTCCCTGCATAATTGGTTTTAGCGTGAATGAATTTGGGAATGTTCTGAACGACACTATATTATCTCAACCATCGTACTTTCAAAATATCAACAATGACTTGGAACAAATTGTCCCCAAAAGCCTGGGATTGAAGAAAGGTTCTCAGATCTCGCTAAAAGTTGCAAGAAAAATTAAAGAATTTTACTTTGGTAATGAGACCATCTCATATAACAACAGGCTCAGGTGGCTAGATCTTCTGGTAGACTCATTTATCGCCAAGAGTGTTCAGGCAACTGTTATTTCCCATGAAAGGTTCTCGGCTATCACCAAATCGTACAATTACTTGTTCGATTACAATAATGCTACACACGTTGATGCAATTAATTATGTTTTTTACTCAGGAGATAAGTTGAGGGGGAATGCAACAGAATCGACGGTTGCAGAACATTTTGGGAGACTGTGGACTAGTTTCGCAAAGACAGGTGTGCCAACCATCGGAGACGGCTTTTCCTGGCCATCAGTGAGTAAGAATAAGTTCCCGTATTTGCGGATTGGCACATCTCTTGAACTCGATAAAAATTTGGAAAATGATAGAATAAATTTCTGGGCCAACATTTACAGAAACTATCGGCTTTCGGGACCTTGCTGCTGACGTGTTAGGTAGCGGGGGATTCTGTTTTTACCTTTAATTTTGTTTATTTTAATGCCTACTATTGAGATATGACGTTTTCATTTTTTTTAAATAGCCTCTAAACACATTCGTATAATAGGCACTTTATTTTATTAATATTTTTTAACGGTTTAGGTAAATTAAAAACACGCAAATTTTGAGAACAATTTAAAACACCAATAATTTTTATATTTGTTTCATAGATTTCAACAAATTTTAAGAAATGTATTATCGTAAATTATCTTCTTTAATGTCTTGCAATTGTCCTACATAACATTTCATAAGCTGATAAACCCATTCCAATTTTCTCAGGTTCACTTTTTAATGTCAACAAATTTATATAATTCGGTAATTTTTTTTAAACTTTTTAATGATACACAATTTTTAAAACTGTTTTAATTTTCTCTGTATTAAAACATATCGAGAAAGGGAAGTCGGAGTGGTTAGAAAAACAACACATACAAACATACAAAATTATGATCAATGGGAAGAAAATGGGATGGGCTATTTTTGTAGACACACACAAAATTAGAAAAAAAGTGACGAAAAGGAAAACAAAACGAGGGGTATAGTTTACTCAGGATGGAAAAGAAAAAAATTGAAGTGCTGTATCAGAAAGGTAGTGACGAGACAAGGAAGGAAAGGAAGAGACAAAGTGATAATGGTAGGAAGTAAAACGAAAATAAAAAAAATTATTAATAAAGACAGACGTTATGAAACTTGGATAGTAAAACAAGTAAAACTTTGTTTATATTTTTATTGTAAAACAAAAATGTAATAGAGGTAAAAGTTTTATTTAGGGGAGAACTTGTAAAATAATAAGGTAAGAGAGGGAATGGCTTTATTTAAGGAAAAACTTGTAAAATATTCATGTAAGAGAGACAATTTTACATACACTTAAGAAATGTTTGTCAGAATGAATACAGCCTAAAATAATATGCACAAAAATTAACATGTAATGTTAGGTTGCAAAAAGTAATACAGGAATTTGAATAAAATAACTATAGGTAAATTATTAAAGAAAAGATTATAAAATAAACATTGAATAAAGAGAAACTTGACCGAAAAAGGCACCAAATTTATCAAAGTTTATTGAGTCTGGATGTAATGGAGTCACAAAAATCGTGAAATAGATGCAACCTTTTTGTATATTTTTTTATATTCAGAAATATTAAAAAATATTAAAAAGGTTATTAAACTATATATAGGTTCATATAGGGTAGAAAGAAGAGTATGTCACAATGTGTTTAGAAAAAATTCAAATTGGCATATGACCTTCCTCAGGCCCTGGAAATCAAAAAAGTAAGAAACAAACGGTAAAAATAAATACATAAGTAAATTTTTTTTTGGGATGTATGAAGTGTTATGTAACAAAATGTTAACACAGTGCGAGTATAAAAGAATACCCCAAATTTTAAGGTTTATAATAAACCTACAACCTTGTTTGGCCATTAAAATGAACAGTGGAACTGTGAAGTTTGTATACCATATCTTAATAAATGTTCAATGTAACCACTACAAGCAGCCCGGACGACATCTACGCGATATTACAATTCTTTCCACACTCTTGTCAGCATGTCCGGTGTTACGGTTTGGATGGCGTCTGTAATTCTCGTTTTGAGGTTGTCAATGTTAGCTGGCAATGGTGGACAAAACACTTGAACCTTTATGTACCCTCATAGAAAAAAAATCGCACGGGGTGAGATGCGGGCTTCTTGGAAGCCAGTGATGAAGAGTCTGGTGACCAGCTGCCCCTCCACCAGTCCAGCGTTTTGCCAATGTCTCGTTCAGGTATCCACGAACAGCGCGGTGCCAATAGGCTAGCACACAATCCTGCTGGAAAATCAAGTCCCCCGCCGCCTCTTCTAACTTAGGAAACAACCACTCTGTAAGCATGTCCAAATAAGGGATTCCAGTAACAATGGGCTCGTGAAAAAAGAAAGGGCCGAAAACAGTGTATTTGGACACATACATTATGCATATAAAGGAACCTCTCGGCCACCATACTTTTATATTTTAACGCAGCGCTCTTAGCCAATGAGCCCTCCAGCGCATCCGACGCCCACTCGGATGGGAAGAGGGATCACGCCCTCTCATCGCAGTTGTTACCAGCTATGCACCTGAGGTAAACATATCCGTGGCCTCGACTTCATACACAACCTCTGCAGAAAGCACCCTTCCACAAGGCCTCAGACCNAACATATCCGTGGCCCCGACTTGATACACAACCTCTGCAGAAAGCACCCTTCCACAAGGCCTCAGACCTTCGTACTCAGTAACCAAGCGTGTTGTCTGGCCGGAGTACTATCCAGGCCCTTAGTGTCTTGCCAGGACACTACCGGAGCAAGTGCCTGCTCACCGCCTGGTCTTTCTTTGAGAGGGGGAATCTCTCCAGACCTCCTCCACCATACGGTGTTTGGATAGAGCGCAAAAGATCATCACTTTGGGGGAAGCGCGCTGGTGTTCGGTGGTTTCGTGTGGAAGCTCCTGACCCCATACCCGCACGTTGTGTCGGTTCACCTTACAATTTGTACGAAACGTTGCTTCATCACTGAAAACAAGCCTAGACGTGAAGGCATCGTCTACCTCGCTCTGAGCAAGGAAACATCAGACAGTCCCCTTCACATTTACGTGTCGAATGCGAGTTCGCTACCCCCTCGCNCGGTGGTTTCGTGTGGAAGCTCCTGACCCCATACCCGCACGTTGTGTCGGTTCACCTTACAATTTGTACGAAACGTCGCTTCATCACTGAAAACAAGCCTAGACGTGAAGGCATCGTCTATCTCGCTCTGAGCAAGGAAACATCAGACAGTCCCCTTCACATTTACGTGTCGAATGCGAGTTCGCTACCCCCTCGCNCCTCGCTCTGAGCAAGGAAACATCAGACAGTCCCCTTCACATTTACGTGTCGAATGCGAGTTCGCTACCCCCTCGCCACCTTATACCGAGAGTTACATACGCCATCCAAACCGTAACACCAGACATGCTGACAAGAGCGTGGAGCGTGTTGGACTATCGCGTAGATGTCAATTGGAACTCTCATGGTGGTCGCATTGAACATTTATGAATGTATGATAAACAAACTTCACTGTTCCATGGTTCATGTGATTGGTTAATTAGGGTTGCATTTGTTGGGTTTTGATATCGTAGATCTTCAAAGTTGGGGTATTATTTTATACTCATCCTGTACTACAATAAAAAAAAGGTGTTATCATTGCTGTAATGATAATTGTGTCTGGGAAACGAATTAAACAGAGCAATTTGGGTCAAATACTCAGGAATTATATTCAATAATGAAAAGAAAAATTGTTTTCAGACAGATATTAAATATATTTATATTTTAATTGTATTAATATTTATTTAATTGCTTGTAAGTTGTATTAAATTAGGATAAGATGTGTTGTGTATGGAGATATATATAGGTTATGTCAAATTGAATAGTTGCTGGCATAAAAGAATTTTGCAGAGTATGATAGATGAATTAAAAAAACACAATAATTAAAAAAAAATGTAAGGCAATGGTTTTTATTTTTTATTTTTAGGTGGTTTTGTAATGTTNTAAAAAAACACAATAATTAAAAAAAAATGTAAGGCAATGGTTTTTATTTTTTATTTTTAGGTGGTTTTGTAATGTTGTTACATATAGATAACAATTGTGGATATTCTGGAAATGAAGCGATAAAAATATTTTTTATGTTATAATAGTGTATCAGCGATTAGGTTTGTTTCGGTCTTTACCAAATTAATTAAAATTTTCTCCAAACCGAGGGGGATTATATAACGTTGCGGTTTTCCAAGTATTCTTTTTATCTTTGGTTGCATATTATAGGGTTATAATAATTTTTATTAACATAATTTTTAAATTAATATTAATTATATTATGTAATCGAAGAGCAGTGTAAGTATGTTTATGTCACAAGTTTGTTGATAAAGAAGTTATTAAGAGGTTATTGTTGTTTTTATTGTTATAATTTATTTGTCCTTAGATGGTACAGAGTATTGCAAATTATCGAAAACGTAAAATTAAAGAAAAGTGATCTGATTGGATCTCTTCTCGACATTGCTGATTAGAGGAGAAATGAGGCGTAGTCAGACAAAAGCCAATCAGAGTGCAAATAACAAAAAGTATGATGAANGTAGTCAGACAAAAGCCAATCAGAGTGCAAATAACAAAAAGTATGATGAAGAAGTTCGACTCAAACTTTTTTCTATAACAAATTTACTCGCCACCGCTGTGAATGTACACGTGGGGATGATGAAAAAGTAAAAAATAATAAAGTAGCCATACATGTGTTGACGTAATTACTATAAATGCTGCAATATGTTTTTAATGGTGTTTCATTGAAAATAGAGATACATTAAAAATTTAATAATTTGTTGAAGAAGAACAACGAGTTTATTTAATTTTGTGATAATAATATTAACGAATGATTTTTGTCTTATTTCTTGGAGAATAACGAATCAATACAAATAGCAAACAGAATTTCGGCCTTCTGTTTCTACTTAAATGTTAGAAAAATTCAGCAATTATTTGGCACAAACAACATTGAAACAAAGGCTACAAACAACCCAAAATAAGTGACGCAAGATAAAAAAAACTTAAAGGTTATAATTACTCAACGAATAAAAAATGTATATACAAAATGCAAACGTTACTTGTAAAATTTTATTGTAATAGATGCACATGATACAAAAATAAGTAAATATGCAAGACGTTATTCTATAACCAACAAAATAAAGGCCACCTGAACACTAAATTGATAAGAAATTTAAGATATAACTGGTTGTTGTGCATTACTTAACATTTTCTTTTTTAATTTTTTTAATTTTCATTTTAATTAAAATATTTGAAAAAACTGTATTACTGTCTTTAAAAAATGAATTTAAATAATCGTGTACGAATAAAAGTCCTTGAAAAGACTTTGATACCAAATATGTTATAATTAACCATTTCCCCTCTCATAATTAATTAAAATTGAGACACAAATAGTATTAAATTAGACTGTTCTCAGCTCAAAGTTATTAAAAGGATTACCGCGAGCATATTTACATTTCATACATAACTTACAAATAGCATATACTTAGCCTTACCTGGCGTAAGGAAGACCGCGCGTGCCGCCTCAGCCACGTCGTGCGCAGGCGCCAACAACTCCCAGACTCTGATCAGCAATCTGAGAGCAACACTTGCAGGGAACTCATCTGTGCTCTTCCCTAAGTTCTCCCAACATAGAGCGATAACTTGCTGGCGGCTCCTTCCTGCCCTCGTTGGAGTATCCTAGAAGCGGCTAGAGGCCGTTCCTGCTCCAGCCCCCAGAGTGTTCAGAAGCTGCCGGCTTTGTCTACAGGATCCCCTTCATACTAGGGTTCGACACGACAGAGGAGGTACGATACTTGAACGACACAGTACCATACCAACCATCTTACTGGCAAGATATTAGCAAAGACTTGGAGCAAATTGTTCCAGGAAATCTGCGACTGAAGAAAGGATCTAAACTTTCATCACTAGTTGCCAGAAAAGTGAAGCAATTTTAATTTGGAAATCAGAACATTTCATACGAGATTCGAAATCGATGGTTAGATCTTAAGGCAGACTTGTATGTAACGTTGGCTGTTCAAAACAACGCTTTTTTCCCATGTCAGGATCTCGTATGAAATCAAAAACTTTAATTATCTGGTCTCCTATAATAATGGTACTCATACAGAAAATCTGAAAAACGTTTTCTACTCAGAAAAGATTAACGGAGCAAACATTGACGAATCGATTGTGGAGGAACATTTTGGGATGGTGTGGTTATATTTCGCCAGGAAAGTTGTGCCGACTATAGGTGATGGATATTCCTTGCCACCAGTGGGTAAAAATGCAACCCCCGTTTCTGCAAATAGACAAATTCCTGGCAGTTGACAAAAATCTGGCGAATGATAGAATAGATTTTTGGGTAAACATTTACATGAATTTTTTGTAATCAGGACCGTGCTGCATTTAAATAATAATATCGCAGGGGAATATATTATATGTATTTTTAAATTACTAATTTCTTTTATTGTTTGATTTTTTTTTATGTTCACGGATTTTCAAATATTTAATATAATTAATACCACCTTCACATCTCCAACATTGAAACATTATTATCAATCGGGTATGAGTATAAGATGTACAAAACAATTTCAGGCACTATTTATAAAAAAAAATGTATTAATTGTCCAAAAATTAAAGTTACGGGACGACATTCATCACTAAATGGTATAAAGTTATGCACTCAATTACGATTTGTAAGTTATTTAATAAGCTAAAATGTGGCTTATATTTTCATGTAGTCAAGTTTGAAATATGGATGGGCACTTAAAATGTATTAATTTACAAGTATATTTTTCTGTGTTTAACAGTTCAATAAATTTAATAATTTTCTGCGTAGGACATGACTTGTTCTAAAAACCCCAAGGCAGTTGTTTTCTGTAGTTTTATTTTATATTTTATTCCAATCACGTTTACGTTTTCGTGAGTAATTTGAGTACATGTTCAAATTTTAATAATTCAATATATCCTAATAGCGCATCATTTAGTCTGTATCCGGATTTAAGGCTAGATAAATCTACACAGGTTGCGAATGCAACTCTTTCACAGCCTTCTAGTAACTATAAAGGCGTTGGTTACGAAAAAAGTTAGTTATTATATATTTGTACCTCACACCTTTCCGCCTGTGTAGACATTATCTGTAACTTATTTTCCTCAGAACAATATTTTTAGTTCCCATAGTTTTCGAAAAATGACATTTTATAATAAAAATTGTACACTTTTAAATGTGCGGATAAAATAACCACGTTAATTGCAAAACATTTAACAAGCCACTCTGGAAGAAATTTTCCTAAATCGATTTATGGTATGCTTACCAAAAATTATTATTCAAAAATTCAGGGTCAGACACAAATTAAAAATGTGCAATAATTGCCTTATGTGCAGTATTTATTTTTATTTCCAAATAATTACTTTCTCGTTCGAATTTATAGATGTCTTGAAGTAGCTCTTGGCATCTTCTTCGAATGAGAATTATTTTACGTCTGTACGTTACTAAGTTTGCATAGTGTTTAGATTTTTTAAACAAGAAAATTGTGGTATTGTACACGAGTTTGTGCGAAAAACTATCCATCCATTTTGTCCATATGTTGTACAGTATATGATGCAAATATGAAATATATATTTCCATGGTCAACGCTCGTAACCACGAAGCCTGAGTTCGGGTGTCCTTGGTAAAATTAAAGCTAACATCTTCCCAAATCTGATGGTGTAGTTCCAGCAACATTAGCACACATTTTAACCATATTTTCAATCTCCATAACACTATAAAATATTTCCTTATACACAAGAAATTTCACGGGAATGTTTATTTAGAATACGAAAACTCGATTAAGAATACAAAAATACGAAGGTGGGTTTCGATAATTTTGCAATTACGGGATGTGTCTGTATTTCCTACAGCTTTGGGATTCGGGGACGAACAATGCCGAGTCCACATGAATTTTTCTCCTCCACTTTAACTGGAAAACCATCGTTCCTACTGCAGTTGGATATTCAACCTACTTATAGGGATTCCTTAAGACATTCTAGCGAAGCAATTTATTAGTTATCGGGATACGTGATTCATGTTACTTCGGTTTGCAAAGCTTCGCAATATTTTATCGGGATTTCAAATTAAAGCCCTCATAGTTCGTTTATCTATCGTGGAAGTTGTGATTATCGCCCGTACGTGTGCTTTTCCAATTGTTTGTTTTGTTAAACATTAGCATTATATAAGAAGCCTTTCCAATCTGCGTCGACAGTTTTTATTATAGAAGGTTTGATTATTTTTTACCAACGATGCAGTTTGTATGGCACTGCTGGCGATGGCAGCTGTCGTGTCCTTATCTGGAAGAGGAAGGGGGATAGGCCCGCAGCACAAATACTCGTGTGTATATCACCGAGCAGCAGTAGACTGTCAGTGCTCCTGCAGCTCATTCCCGGCTCCCGCGCTTTCCTTCGCTCGTGTTGTGGCCTGTTGCTGACGTCACTGGGAAGGCTCGAGCCAAGGAGTGTCGTAGCAGCTATTGTGCGGGACGATATAAACTTGTGGTTCGCAGTGTAACGTCCAAATTCATTACGTGACTGAGTGTTTCCAAAATGAGTAAGACTTCTAAGTATAAAGTTAATTGTGCTGTGGCACAGTGCACTAGTTAGGGGTCAAAAACGACTGGCGTTTTATATCATAGATTTCCAAAAAAACAGGATTTCCAGCGCGAGTGGGTATTGAGCTGTAATAGGAGAGACAATTTTAATCCCGATAAGGCTAGAGTCTGCTCTGTACATTTCCGCCGAGAAGATTACCAACGAGACTTGTGAAACGAACTTTTGGGATTACCACAAATAAAAATATTGTGCCCAGATGCTGCTCCATGTTTTCGAATTGCAAATTGGCGTGGGGATACAGTTTCAGTTTCTAGCATCATAACCAGCCCAAGCACAGTTACCAGCCAAACTGAGGAAGAGGTATTTATTTCATTATTTCTTATTTGCAACACGGTATTTAACTATCGTAACTCTCAAATCATTTGGCTCAGTTATTTGTAATGGCAAACGTAAAAGTGTAGCAAATTATAAGGATGATGGGGTGGGGGGTACTTGGCAAAAAAAATTAAGAGCACCAAGTTTGTACAACGTGTTCCGGAGCCCACTTGAATCTGAAAGCCCTGTCGTCTCATAAACGTCAGCAAAAACCAAATTTACTTTTCAGTTCTCATCGATAGTTAATTAATATTATGTGATATCGTCATGATCTATGATTTAAAATGTTACAATTGTATAAAAGTTAAATTCTCAAACTTAAATTAACAAAAATTCCTCTCAAGACTTTTGAAATACACAAACTCAACCCTTAGTACAGTGAAATTGGGTAAAATGTGTTGTCGAAGGCTCTTCATAAATTTAAGCTTATCACATTTGCGAAAAATGTGTTGCATAGTTGCTACTTTCTGATTTATTCGAATTTGACATCTAATTTCCTGTAAAATACAATAAAAGTATTTAGCGCACGTTTATGCATCACGCACTCTTGATGCGTGGTGTGGTACCATTTTTCAGTAACAAAAGAGCATTGTTAGCGGGGGAAAAAAACGTTAGAGACTGATTTTGTAATCGAAAAATGAACATCTTTGAAGTGCCAACTTTGGCGTGTTTAAGTCTCCAAATTATTCACAAATGACGTAATATGTACCGTTATTGTCTCATTAACTACATTCCTCCTCCCCATGGCCAGTCAAACGCCCGAATGTACGCTTTCACATCTTTCCCAACATTTATAAATAGTATTTAAAAGCTAATGAACTTGAAAAAATTAGTTTCTAGGACTTTCAATACATTAGGGAATATTTTTATGGTTTATTATTTAAATCGATTGAACATACAACTATATTTTTAACTTACAGATTCCAAATGAAAGAGAATTACAGCATGAAGCTAGAATTGTGAGGAAACGAGCTTTAGAGTCTTTAAATATTGTATCCCCCAAAAGGGAAAAAAATAAACCAGGTGAAAATCACCGAGCACCTTCAAAATGAAGAAATATTGTGACTTCGTAAACAGGTGGAAACTTTGCAAAAAGCANGGTGAAAATCACCGAGCACCTTCAAAATGAAGAAATATTGTGACTTCGTAAACAGGTGGAAACTTTGCAAAAAGCAAACGCGACACTTATAGAAAGGGAAGCAGCTTTGATAAATCGTAAAGCACCTAGATATGTTGTTTCAGTAAAAACACGATCATCTTTACGAAAAGTGAATAAAGGTGTACCGAAAAGTGAAATTGTAAAACTTCTATCTAAGTGTTTTACACAAGGACAGATTCGGTGTCTTTTGAGCGGAAACAGACGAGTAAAATTGTCTACAGAGGACATAGCAAATGCCCTTACTTCAAGGTCGCTTTCAAGAAAAGCATACAATTATTTGAAGAAAAAGAACATTCCCTTGCCATGCCGTTCGACGATACAGAAATCGATTCTGCAGTTAAAATGTAGACCTGGAATTTTGAAAGAGGTGTTATGCTTGTTGGAAGGCAGAGCAGAAAACTACAACGAGTNTATGCTTGTTGGAAGGCAGAGCAGAAAACTACAACGAGTATGAAAAGTTTGCAGTTTTGACGTTTGACGAAATGAATATTGACCACCGCATTTCATATGATTCGTCAGATGACCGCATATTAGGACCTCATAGCAATGTGAAAGTAGCGATGGTACGTGGACACTTTTCTGCCTGGAAGCAACCCATATTTTACGACTTTGAAATAACAATGACTTCCAAATTCCTAAAAAACATAATTAGGTAACTTGAAACTTGTTGCATTCGTGTGGTTGCAGTAACTTCTGAAATGGGAGGCAAAAATTCTAAAGTGTGGAAGGAACTAAATTTTAACACTGAAAAATTTTTTTCACTAATCCTACTGATAACAAAAGCAAAGTGTGGGTGTTTTGTGACGTGCCACATTTGTTGAAGTTATTGAGAAATCACTTTTTGGATGAAGGTTTGACCTTATCTGACGGTTCAGAATTTCAGAAGACTATACAAAGCCTATTAGAAAATCAGAAAGGAGACCTCTCAACTACACATCACATCAATGAGACTCATCTCAGCGTGACTGGCAGAATGTTAGAATGGCTGTTCAGTTATTTTCCAGGCGCACTTATTTAGCAGTTCGTTATAAACAAGATAAAAAAAATTCAAGTTACTTTATTGGGCTTGNTTATTTTCCAGGCGCACTTATTTAGCAGTTCGTTATAAACAAGATAAAAAAAATTCAAGTTACTTTATTGGGCTTGACAATGACACCTTTGACGTGTTGAACTCGAGAGTATCGAAAGACGAAAATGCCCCGCTTAAAAGTGGCTACGGCTTACATTTGAAGAGTCAAGAAATAATTTTGAAACACTTTTTGAAAGTGATTTCAAAAGTTATAGTAGGCAACAGGGAAAATTTGCTTCCGTTTAAAAAAGGTTTCCTTATTTCCATAAAGTCTCTTTTTGGCATTTTTTAGGACATTAAAAGAACAAAAATGTATTACATTTTGACTGCAAGATTAAATCAAGATTGTCTAAAGAAATTCTTTTCCTGTGTGCGAGGCTTAGGAATTTTTTACAAAAATCCGTCCCCGTTCGAAGTTCGTAACAGAATTCGCCTCCTGTTACTTGCAGGCAGCAACGACATTCCTTTCCCCAGTGCAGTGTCTGTAGAAACTGAATGTGTTGCATCAGCAAATGATGAAGGTGTTTCTCAACCTGATGTTAACAGTGACGAAGATTTCTTGAACTTTGTGACGAATGAACTGTGTATAGATGTTGTTTAGGAGCCCGCAACAGTTGCACCTCCTCTTGAATCCGAGGAATTGCAGATATTACTAATAGAAGACTCTAACAATGCCTCAGAAAATGACATTAATGATGACGCCATCAAATACCTTGCCGGTTATATTGCCTTTAAATGTCGCTCTGTAGATGAGAGCCTGGGTAGCCCTATGTAAGAAGATAAAATCGTCGTAGATCAGGATGTGCCTCACGACTGGATATCAATCGTTTCAAAGGGCGGACTCACTCGTCCGACTGAGGAATAGTGCCAGAAAGTGATGCAGTTCGAAGTATTGTTCGGTGCCTTTCTGGACTTCAAATTTCAAAATGTGAACGAGTGATGAAGACACTGACTTCTATAATTAAGTCAAAATTCTCCGAAATGTACGAGAAAATTATTTCCTTATACGTCAGAACACAGACATTCATCAGAGTACGCCATCTCAACAAAAGACTTAAGCTGCAGGCTATGGAGAAGCATTCTGCAAAGAAAAATCGACAGTAGCCTGCTTCGACTTCTTCAAAAACATCTTAAGTCATCAAAACGTGAGTTTACATACATTTAATCGGCAATTATTTTTATTAATTGTTAATGTTTTTTTATGATTCCTTTCTTTATTAGTAGCAAATCAATGGTTCATCTTAACTTTCACAAGGCCAGCAATTTCGTTATTTATATGAAATGAAACATGCAATATGTATCCGTCGTAGTGCAACACGAACCACGATGCCTTATTATAGAGATAGAGTGCAGGGAATGTTTTGTGCGTGTTAGCTAAAAATACGATACTGAAATAACTATCAGGTGAAAAATGTTCAAAATTTTATTTTATACAGTATAGACTACGGTGATACAAATATGAACTTATGTTTTTTAGTTCGTCAATAATAAAATAAGTTTCCACCCAGGAAAAAATCAGTTTTTTAGCCTGAATACACCACTTTACAGCTGCCAACATTTTTTATTAAATATTCAATGTGCCTTAACGTCAGCACAGAACATGAAACATTTTTTTGCAAGAAAACCCATAACGCCACGTGTAACAGTTTCCTACAAACGGCGTGTTATAAATTATGAAATTTCAGAGTCCAGCCGTAGTTTAGCCCTCCGTTCTACGTCATACACGCAACCAATGGGAGCCGAGAGTGGCCTACCTAATATATAGTTACCTTGCCTGCAGCTGACAAACAACGTCACTGAGATTGTGTTGACAGTCAGATACATTTTTTTTACGCTTTTTGTATCAGTATATTATTCGTAGTCTACATTGTCTTGTGATGCTATCTTCGTCGGAAATGCATATCTTAAAATACGTTTGATATTGAACCAGGTGTATTAATTTAAAGAGAAATTAATTGCCTCTTTAAGAAACAAGGTGCTA